>JAENPR010001558.1:0-138392 GCA_018135685.1 Themeda triandra | reverse complement strand
AAACAACCGCGGCAATTATATATTAAAAAGTATTAATATTTATAATACACAATTAGTATCATTAGAAAGATCTTTAAATCTAGTTTTTTAATAAATTTATTTGGAGATAGAAATGTTACACGTATTTTCTAAAAATCGAGTCAAACTTGTGGCACGCACACCAACGACGGATCATTTGGAACAGAGGGAGTATTAAGGTAATAACTATAGTACCAACAATATTTACATGACTTATTATGTATATCCTATTAATCAAGCAATTAAGACCCTATTTGGATCCCTGGATTGTAATTATCTGCTAATTAATAATTATCTCTTTAGAATCCAAACAATTATAGGTAATAGATAGGCTAATTGTTAGCAAAACCTTTAGATGACAACTATCCCACTATCTAGATCAAATTAGATAATGACAATTGACTGATGTTATCTCAAACACAAGCCAATATTTGGTTGGTGGGGAATATTTTAATTTACTTGCCCTAGGATCGCCAAAATTCAAAAGGACTTTAATTAATTTCTTTTGGGAAATGGAAATCCGGGGTCCCAAGCTTAGCTAAGTGTGGCTAGTGGAGCGGAGGACCCGGTAGGGAAAGGTAGGGCGGTCGCCCTACCTTGACTCGGTCATGCATCGCGACCTAGAAATCTATCCTGGTAGCCATATGAGCAGGGCGCAAGTTCGTTGCTCGATAGCCATGGGTGCTGGACGAAGCAAAGAAGATGAGTACCACAACGAATCGTTACTTGGGCCCTGTCCTCGTGGGCTGCGAGTCTCTGACTTTGGGCTGGCAGCCTAGCACAGCATATCTTCATATGAGGTTTCGTTAGCTGCCATCATGGCCCTGCAGTCTACCCGTTCCCTTTCCTAACGCGGTGAGCGAGCGACGCTCTGAGTTCTCAATCTTGGATCTACCGATGTGGCGAGGGCGCGGCGGCAATCACGACATGAGCCACCAAGCGAACTGTTAGGCGCAGACGCCTAGGCCACGGGCCGCCTACAGGGTACAGGCTGTAGCTTCCTCGGCTGAGGGCTGCTGTTGTCTCCTGGCTGCTTGAATCCTTCGTCCGTCAACCTGCAGTTTGCCAATTCCTGCAACCCAAGCCATCAGCCTGCAGTTTGCCATTTCTGCAGTTTTTCGCTTTCCTACCTACTCCTATATCTTGGCGACACGGTAAGCTCTACCATGAAACCTGAAGATATTTTTTTTTCATTGTTGTTTGTTCAATTTATTGGTTATTAGTTAATTTGGATGGTTGATTTTGATGCATATTGAAATTGTGAAGATTTTCAATAAAAGATAGAACCAAAATGAAAGCGTGAGTGTGGTCGTAGCAATCGAAAAATTAGAAGTACATGTTGCAAACTTGTAGTTAGCAAAATTTGATATAAAATAATTAGACGACCACTAATCATTTTTAATTTTAAATCATTATTTGCTATCTATGCTACGCTTCCGGTTTCACCTTCTGCTGCAGTGGCCAGCAGGAAGACCACGAGAAGAAGCAGCAAAATTACACCAAGGACAACAGGTGACGACCTCGTCGATGCACGGTAGTTGGTGGGCAACATGCTGAAGAGCTATGAGTTCGAGAAAATAGTAGTATTAGTAGTAAGAGTCCACGATTTGCTAGCAGCATTGCTCCGCGTGCTTAAATTAGCAATGCAGACTCCAGTACTCCACTCATGCAGACGAGAGTGGACGACCTTGACCACGCTTTTTGCGTGCCCGATATGCTCTCGCCCCCTAATCAATGGACGCACGTTGCCAAGTCATTTTCTAATCAAAATTGGAGGATTCACCCCTACCATGCCACCCGCCAGTATCGCGCACCACCTGCCCTTGCCGGTCGGTCTCCGCCCTCCCCCCAAATCTCAATTGGAGGAGGAAGAGGTGGATCCCTCGCCCTGCCGTTGACTCCATCCACCAAATAGCCCCCACCATATGCTCGGCGCACTCGCTTGAATGGTTGGGAGAATGACACTTGAGCACTAGGCAGGGACAGGGTTTGATGCACCTGCCTACCTAGGCAAGAGCTCCTAGGCTAGGGCACCATCCAATAGGGGCGGATCCAGGCCCCGTGCAGCCCGGGGTGTGGCCGAAAAATCTCTTTAGTTGCTCCTTTGTCCAGCCTAAATTAGTTATGAAGATGTACATTTAGCGCTATCCCACGCAGTTAAAAATTCCCTTACACTATTTTTATCCCCCTTGTATGGTGTTTCTAGATCCGCCACTACATCCAAACATGTTGTCCTGATAGAGCTTTCTGTGCAACATTGACCTCTTTAGTTCTAACTCCTACATCATCAAATCAAATATAACCAAATGATTGAAATCTCTATATAGAAATACAAACGATAATTAAAATTACCAGTCACCTATATATAAATGAACTATGAATGTGTATCATTTAATTCTTTGTTTTTAAAATAGCTGATAAGTATGTTTCCCACGTTCCACACTGAGCGGGCTATAGGTTTGCACTACAACAGAGCAGTCTTCGGTCTTCCACTATGTCTCCCGTTTATCTTCCACAGAGTATGTTGTTTACTTCCTTTGACCTGGGTCATCGAGTCATTCCCACATCATCATGATGTTACCTGATGATATGCAATTATGCATGCTTAGGCTACTCCTAGCGGGCTTTTTTCTAGTGGTAGCTAGGCGGCATGAAGGGTCGGGATCAGGTCAGTGGCTGTGACTCGGGCTCATCAGCTGGAAGATGCTCTTCCTGGGCGACCCAAGCCGATTGAGGTAGATCAATCAAGAGAGTCCAAATCATTGCATAGGAGCCTAACTAACGGGATGCTGGGATTTCAATGTCTTCTGACTCTCTTGCTATAGAGGTGGATTTCGTCGTCGACCGGCGACATAGCCAAACTCCCAAAGCTGAGAGCCTACTAGATGGTTGTGAAGGCATTGCTGGCAAGGATTATCTCAATGGAGAGGCGCGCACCGCCCTCGGGGGCAACATCTTTGGCTTCGGCGACGATATGGTACGTGGCCCAAACCATCAAAGAGTGGCAATCATGCAATAGTGATCAGGTTGCTCGACAGGGTTGATGTGTGGGTCTTCGGGGGTCTTTGCACTTAAGACATGAGAGGTTTATCCTAGTTCAGACGTCAAAGTCCTATGTCCAGTGGTGGCGATTTTTGTGCTAGAATGGTCAACCATGATCTATTGATACAATTCTATGGTTTTGGTTGCTCGGGCAAGGGGCGGGCCCCGGACTCGGTGTCTCAGGTACTCCTCTGTGCAATTGATCGATCGAGTCGTGTCTAGCCACCTCTATAGGAGCCCATTCCCCACCTTATATGCCAAAGGGTGATGGGAGTACAAATTTTATGGCTAACGAGGCTTTTCATAGGGTATTGGCTCTCCTAAGTCTGTTTTCCTCCTTGTGGCCGGAAGCGACATCCTTTGTCTCTCTAGCGGGAGACTGACAAGGCACCAACTTCCCCTGACCCTTCTTGCAGTTAACTAATGAACTAATATATGTAATTAGTTATTAGTACATTGAATAGTTTTGTCATTAGTAAAGTTGGACTAACACCACTATAGATCTTTAGCCGCGACGGGTGTTTTGGATTAACCGTGCCGGGCAATGGCATCCGGCATGGTCGAAAGGTCACGGTTAATCGTAACTCCACCACAGCGGTCGCCAGTGGTGCCACAGTTAATCAATTAACTGAGGCGAACACATTAGGATGCCCACCTCGGATAATCGATTTAAAAAACAAAAAAAACAAAGCTCACTAGCGAGCCTGTTTCTGAGCCCACTGGTGAGCCCAATCCAATCCCAGACCCAGCCTAAGTGCGCCACAGATCCAAGTGGTGGTTGCGGCTCCTCGCCAGATCCAGTACTGGTGGCCACTGGGATCCGCTCGTTCGGGTTGCACCGCTGCCGGATCGAGCTCCTCCTCGCCAGAGCTGTCGGGATCCACTTCCGTGCTCCTCTAGCGCCGGGATCCGCCCGTTGGGGCCGTACCTCTGCCTTATTGAGAGTTCCTCCTTGCTAAATCTGGTGGTGGCTGCTATGATCCGCACGTTGGGGCCACATTGCCGCTGGAGCCATCGTGATCTGCCTCCTTGCTCCTCTATCTTCCAGGATCCACCTGTTGGGGCCGCATCACCACCATATCGAGCTCCACCTCACAGGAGCTACCGGGATCCACCTCTGAGATCCTCCGGCCACCGGGATCTGCCATGCTCTAGTGGCGCGGAAGGATTGAACTGGCCGCCGCCGCCCTCTGTGCTCCACGCATGAGAGGTAGAGAGGGAGAGGGAAGCACAAGCACCGTATAGCGGAGAGAAGAGGGGGAACGAGCGCTGGGGAAGAGGAACGGGAGGTGGCGGCGACGGGGATCGAGTGAGAGGAGCAAAGCGGTGAGGGGGGCGGAGTCGCGTGATGAGAGGAGAGGGGGGGGTGTCACGTGGTTGGATGGGCATCGCAAGGGATTGAAAAACTTCGGGTGGATGAAGTGTTAGGGTTAGGATTGGAGTGTTGTTTCACTTAAGTATATATATGAAAACCTAGTAACGGGCCTTTTCACGACTTCTTTGGCCTCGGTATTTTAGGGGGCGGGCCTTATAAGGTGCCCGCCTCAGTTAATAAATTTAGTGAGGCGAGCACCTTAAGATGCCCGCCACGGTTAGTAGTTTATTTCCGGAGGTAGTCGTCTTAAGACGCACTTTTGCCCGTCTCGGTAAATAAAAATACCCGTCTCCGTAAATCGTGGGTAATAACTGTGGTGGGCAAAATGGGAGCCCGCCTCGATTATTTTTTGGGGTACGTATGTCTTGCAAAATCATTTGTGTAGTCATTCGTCATTCGTCGATCGGATAACTTTAGATACCTAGTTTCACGTTTTTTAGTGGCTACATAGTTTCACGTCTTGTGCTGTATTCTTCATTGATAGAAATATAAATTATTGGATATATCCATCTATATCTATACCATTTTCTTTTCAAATGATGATTGTGATAATAAAAACGTAAAGACAATTTGGGGTACATCTGTTATAGTATAGAGTATTAGATGATAGTTATCTCCGGATATTGACTAGATACATTGTACCTAGGTGATAAGCTTAGTCCCTAGATTGTAGCTAGTCTTGTTGTAACAATATGTAACAAACCTTGCTGTAAACGCCACCATGAGGTGGCTGTTCCCTCATCTATATAACATGTCGCGAATAACATGTACCCGAGAGGCAGCCAGGAGAGGCACCTCATTAACCCTAAACAATCATCCAGTTTTACGTAGAGTACTCATATATATATCAGCCATGCCATACGTGCATTATTGGTCAATGTGGCGGCATATCGTGAAACGGGGGCATATGTGGATCCATAGTTCGAAATGATGCGTAAGGCCTCCGAAGCGGCACGTTCACAGTGTGGGGTGTCGGAGGACCGGTTCCAGAGGGCTTATCTGCATATTGACAAACAAAAGATGGCGGAACAAACATAAGTATATCCAAGTGTATCTAGCTTAAATTACGCATGTATCCAAGTGTGGCCAGCTAGTGGACACTTACCATTCCCGCTGCTTCCGCTGCTCCCGGCACTTCCGGATGCGCCTTCTGTAGCAGTTGCCAGCAGGAAGACGAGGCCGCCGCCGCTGCCATTGTTGCTGCAGACCACAAGCAGCAGCAGCAAAATCACACCACCAAGGACGACGGGCGACCTCGTCGGAGCATGGTATTTGCTGGGCGACATGCTGTAGTGTGGCTTGAAGAGCTATATTTCGAGAAACACCCCCCAAACAAGGTAAAGCACGTACGTTCGGCCGTCTGAAACTATAACACATCGTGTTCTTCTTTTTTTCCTTATTATTATCCACCACTCACACCGGGTCATCTATTGGTCAACAAAGCCCTGATGGCGTTCTGTGCACCTTTTTCATTCTAGCTCTTGCATCATAAATTAGATATAACCAAATTATTGAATCTCGGTATATAAAATATATATTGCCCTCAAATAAAAAGTCAGAAAAAATATAGTTAGTGTATATTACATATTTTTTTTAGATAAAGCATAAAAATATCCGGCCTCTACATCCTTGGATGTACACCAATTATTACAAAGTCGTGGATCACGAAAAGAAAGAAAGCCAAAGTCTTAAACGTAGACCAGGAACTAAAGCAAACGGTATAAATGCTTTCACCCTCTATTTGAAATCTCTAAAGCAATCATCTCCAACTTCTTGCTCATCACCGAGAGGGTGTTCTTGGCTTGCTCTTTATCTTTGCCATGAGCCCAGAAGCGTAACCAATAGCTTCCCTGAAAATGACCTGCATGATAGAGTTACTTTTCATTTTGTTAAAAATAACATCATTCCGACATCGCCAGATAGCCCAGCAAAAGGCAGCCACCCTAACCCATATCATGCTTTTGACTCTCTTATGCTGATTCATAAGCCAAGTACCAAATATATGGCTGATAGATCTCGGTTGGTTCAATCCAGTAGCAAAGAAGATAATTCTCCACATTATTTTTGCACAAGGGCAATCAAGTAATAAGTGTTGTATGGTCTCATTCCTATTGCAGTAAATACATTTCTGGCTCCCTCTCTAGTTTTTTCTTGCGAGGTTGTCTTTAGTTAAGGTGACACCCCTTTGCAGGAACCAAAGAAAGATTTTAATTTTTAGAGGAATTTTTATCTTCTATATCTTCTTATGATGAAAAGGTGGTTGTGAATCAATAAGGTGGAGATACATTGAGCGAACAGTAAATAACCCGGATTTGGTTAAGCTCCATTTAAAGTAATCTAAACCTTCCACCAATTCAACATATGATATCCTTGCTACTAGATTAAGCCACTCTATAAGTTTATTATCCACCAAAGCCCTCCTAATAGAGATGTTAAGAGGGCTTGTGGCCATCACTTTCGATACAGTTACGTGAGGATCGCGCACTATATTGTATACAATGAAGGATATTTAACTTTTAGAGGCTTATTTTCTACCCATATATCATCCCAGAACCTCGTACTGGTCCCATCTTTGATATGAAAGGAACCATTAGTCAACACCTCATCTTTGATATGCATGAGGCCTCTCCAAAAGTGGGAGTCATTAAGTTTGACTGCCACATGCCATCTGTGTTGAGTAAATTAACCAACCATTTGGCCAGTAGGCATATAGGCACCCTAAATCCAAGTGATAGGAGTAATATACAAGCATCAATTATGTTTCATGAGCCAAAGTGCAACCTTATAACAAATACTAAAAGCTTTAATTTCAAACAATCACAAGAAACAAATAATCATCATGTCAGAGAAGTTGATATGCAACTTCATCTTATTAGAAAATTTCATAAAATTTAACAAATTTCACGTGCATCTACACTAATAGGCGAAATTTCTGATAATTTATCTTCTAATTCAAGTGCACCTGAAATTTATCATCTTTTTATGAATATATGTAGAATGAGTTTGCATCTTACTTTTTTGTGTGAAGAAATGTCCATCTATGATGTGTATAATTTAATTCTTTGTTTCTAAAACTGCTATGTTTTTTCCACGTTTCCACTGGACCGGGATAGAGGTTTGCAAGGGAGTCTTCCACTATGTCTTCCATTTATCCTCCACTTCTCTTTGCTACATGGATTGCGGGACAAGACCATTCAATCCTAGTGGAAGGCTCCTGTCTTGCACTCTTGCGACATATAGAGGTGGATGTAAAGCTGTGTCAAGGTCAACAAAAACATATATATTGTTTACTTCTTTTGATATGAGTCCACGAGTCATTGACACATTCAACACGTTAACTGATATGCATATATGATTACGCTACTCCTATAGGTATTGTATGCTTATTATTAAGGACATGATTTTTTGACGCACATGATGGATCAAGACCTAAATGCCAGCTTTGATATGACATTGGGCAAACGACCATAATCGAGCAACCCGTATGCTATTTTTGTAGACATGGCATGGAGTTGAAAGAAGAGAAAATAAGGACATTGTTTTTTTCTAAGATACATCTAGGTTCAACATTAATAGGACTCCAACATCGAAGATGGTCGACCGAGAACCATCGAAGAGCCGCAATCACACACAATGCTCTCCCCTACCTAGCACACCAATTGCTGTGGGTTTAATTCCATGATAGCATTGGGGTTGTTCAACATGGATTAATGTGTGGATCTTCATTGGTTTTAGCACACAAGAACCGACGGGTTTATCCTAATTCAGGTGTCTAAGCTCTATGTCTAGCCGTGGTGTTTTTCATGTTAGATTGGTCAATAGAGTTCTTACAATAGAGAAATAGACAAAGATAGAGAGAAAGAGATGTAGGGGAGCGCTATGCTACAGTTCTAGGGTTTCGGTTGCTTGGGCGAGGGGCCACCCTAGACTCGGTGTCTCGAGCATGGCTTTGGTATACCATGTGATTGATCGATAGAGTCGGGCCCAGTCCCCAACCTTTATAGGAGCCTATTCCCCACCTTATCCAATAGAGGGTGATGAGGAGCACATATTCTATGACCATATAGGGTTTTCTTAGTGTTAAGGGTCATAAACTTTTTCTGCTCCTTGCAACCGTCCTTGTAGAAGGAGGCCGACAACATCCCAGATGTCCCCTGGCGCCTCATGCTGCTGCATGGAGCTGCCTATTAGGTGTTGTCTGATGTTGTTGTCGTTTTCCAGGTGCACCCTCCTAGCTTTCTTCGCACGACAGGATCTTGGCAGCACTCCGTGTGAAGCTCCCCTAGGCTAGAGTGATATGAGCGGGGACATGGCTTTGCGACTCTTTTCCCTCGGTGGGCTCTATGGCCCCTGCCTAGCCAGGTGTTAATGGGCCTAAGGGTGCACGTGACTCACATGGACCCCATAAGTGTAGGGCCCGAGCCCTAGGCTGATTTGGGAGAATCTTTGAAGGGGTTAATCTGGCCATCAGAGCGCTATTCCAAGAACTTAATCTAGCTATACTGAACACTGCCCACGTCTATTCTCTTGAGTTGTCCTTAGTTCCCAGCGATGCACCAGGAACATCAAACGCGAGCGCACTAGTTGACTTCAGCCCACAACCCATGCGATCGGTTAATGCCGCCTCCCCAAGGGATACCAGGCAATTTATCTCGATGGCTTGCTTGTCATTGAATCCACAAAATGACAAACTTCACATCCTAGTTGAATATATAGCGTCATGCATTCCACCGGCATTGTCCGGCACCACTCACAAGGCGTTGCCATCCACTACGCCAGAAATCTTTACCGCAGCAGGCGGTTTCGATTTCCCGCAGCGGGCAACGGCGTCCGCTGCTGCTGCCATGCCACGATAAATCGTGGCTTGCCGCAGCGGGCGCGTTTGCCTGCTGCGGTAAATCGATTTACCGCAGCGGGCATCTTAATGTGCCCGTTGCGGTAAATCAATTTACCCAGCGGACACATTAAGATGCCCGCTGCAGTAAATGTTCCAAAAAAAAACCCTAGCGAGCCCAATCGAGCCCATTGTCAGGCCCAATAGAGCCCGCTAGTACCTCGTCGGAGCCCGCTGGATCTGGGCACGCCTCCTCGTCGCCATCCGCCGTCGGTGCGCGAGGCTGCCGCTGCCGCTGCCGTGCCGTGCCGTGGCCACCGCGTAAGGCCTGAGGGCCTCGCGCCTCGCGCCTTGCGCTGTCGCAGGGCCGAGCGCGCCTCGCGACGCCACAGGGCCGAGCGCCTCGCGCCGCCGCGCACCGGTTCGTGACCGGGGAGAGAGAGTGACAGAGTGGAAGGAGGGAGAGAGTGGAGCGCGGTGCGCGCGGAGGAGAAGGGGGTGGCACGGAGGACGAGAAGAGCGCGGGCTCGATCTGCTGCGCAGCTTCGTGCGAGAGTGAGACAGCGGCTGAGTGCTGTGATTCCTGAAAACCCAAACTCCTTTATTTTATAGTAACCCAGTAGATGGGCTTAGAGTTGGGCCTATTGAAGGGTTATGAGGGTGCTACGCTAGCCAGAAAACAAAAACTTTTTCTACCTCATCGCCCAGGATCTACTACTAGTTACGGGTTACGGGATTACCACTTGACGCGATGCGGCGGAAGACGACTCGATGTAGTCGAACGCGTCGCAGCGGTGCCGTGCGGTGCGTGGTCGTCCCGGCAACTCCTCCCACCACTTGCGGTTCGTGCGGTTCGTCCTTGTGCTCCGGATGCAGCACCTCCGAGGTGTCACACACGTACGAGGAAGAAGCAATGCGCCTCCGGACTGCTAGGTCCGAGGAGCGAAGGCGAGAGCGTGGAGGGCGACGGTGGCTGCTGAAGGCGTGGATTGGTTGTCCGTCTTTGGCCACGCCCCTCCCTCTTCTTATATAGGTGTCTCTCATGTGCTTTCCGAATGGAGACGCATTAGAAACCCTAAGCCTTGTCTAATTCGAGTCCAACTCGAACTAGGCTTCCCGGCCTCTTAAGCGTGCGACCCTATGGGTTCACGCACACATAGACATGGGCCGAATACTCCTATTCGCCCAATAGGCGACGGCCTCTAGCAAGGCATGACAACTCCTATGCGTACGCAAATGATCATATCGACGAACCACTACGACCATATACAAGTTACTCCCTTGCCTCATGATATATGGTTCAACTCGTGGGTTAACACTTAACCCAAGCACGGCCATGCATTTGTTGATCCAATCACTTGAGTGATCCAGTGATATCTCTCTCATTAGAGAGGGGCAAGTCCCATCTTGATTGTCTATGTCTCGACATGCTTCTCGACAAACCCGAAGACATCCTTTATAACTACCCGGTGACGGAGTAGCGTTTGTCGGTCCCTAAGCAAGTCGATACACATCTCGAGTACATACAACAATCTCAGGTCGAAGGACATAACGTATATGATGTGTATAGAGACAATCTCATGTCGGGTCGATCCAGCCTACATGTCATACATGTGCCCACATTATTAGTTCGACATCTCCATGTCCATGACTTGTGAAACATAGTCATCAACTAATAATGTGCTAGTCTAATATTCATGTGTGTCCTCACATGAACTCCGACCAGGGACGAATATAGAATAACCATACAAGTAAAAGAGTTCCACAAACAATTCACATAATTGCCAATCAATACAAGTTGTCTTTAATGGATATTCAATGGACATATTTTATATATCATGGATACAAGCGGAATATCATCATCTCTATGATTACCTCTAGGGCATATTCCCAACGGTCTCCCACTTGCACTAGAGTTAATCTCTAATATGTCTAATCCCCATAGACCTCATGTGCGCCTCATGCTTAGGTTGTGGAAGAGCCTTTGTCAACGGATCTGCTACATTCAAATCCGTATGTATTTTGCACATTTTAATTTCACCTTCACGATGAACTATCGAATGAGGTGAAATTTCCATTTGTACATGTTTGTTCTTGGTGATTCCTTGGCTCCTTAGCTGCTGCGCTATCGCCCCATTATTATCACAATGTAGATTCAATGGGCTAGCCGCATTAGGAAATACACCAAGATCAATGAGAAAACGCCTCATCCAAACACCTTTCTTTGCAGCTTCCGGGCCGCAATGTACTCGGCTTTCGTTGTAGAATCGGACACTGTCTCCCCGCTTGGAACTTTTCCAACTTCTTGCACCACCATTTACCGTGAACACGAAACCTGATTGAGATTGTGAATCATCTACATCGGTTTGGAAGCTAGCATCGGTGTAACTATTTACAACGAGCTCTTCCTCACCTCCATAGATCGGGAACTCATCCTTAGTTCTTCTCAAGTACTTAAGGATGTTTTTAACTGACGTCCGTGACTCTCACCAGGATTGCCTTGGTACTGCCGCAACACTTAGAGCATATGAGACATCCGGGCGAGTACATATTATGGCATACATGATGGAACCGACTTATGAAGCATATGGAACCTTACTCATGCGTTTGCGCTCTTCATCGATGAAGGACATTGCTTGTCGCTAAAGCGCATACCATGTGACATAGGCAAGAACCCTTTCTTGGATTGCTCCATGTTGAACCGTTTCAACACCTTGTCAATATATGTATCTTGGCATAATCCTATTAGCCTTTTCGACCTATCTCTATAGATCTTAATGCCCAAGATGTATCTTTGCATCTCCTAAATCCTTCATAGAAAAACTATTATTCAATGAAGTCTTTTACAGATTGCAACATAGGAATGTCATTCCCAATCAATAGTATGTCATCCACATACAAGATTAGAAACACAACGCGCTCCCACTAGCCTTTTGGTAAACACAAGGCTCTTCTTCATTCTCGACGGAAGCCAAACCCTTTGACAACCTCATCAAAACGAATGTTCCAACTCCGAGATGCTTGCTTTAACCCATAAATAGATTTCTTAAGCTTGCATATTTTTCCAGCATTATTTGGATCAACAAAACCTTCGGCTGTATCATATACACGTCCTCTTCCAAATTTCCATTCGAAAGGCTGTTTTAACATCCATCTGCAAATTTCATAATCGAAATAGGCGCTTTTTGCTAGAATGATCCGGATAGATTTAAGCATCGCTCTTTTGGAGAGAATGTCTCGTCGTAGTCAATTCCTTGAACTTGCCGAAAACCCTTTGCGACAAGTCGAGCTTTATAGACGTGAACATTTCCGTCCATATCTTTCTTCTTTTTATAGATCCATTTGCACTCGATGGGTCTAACACCATCAGGCGGGTCAACCAAGTTCCAAACTTGATTATTTCCCATGGAATCTATCTCGGATCTCATGGCACTCTGCCATTGCTCGGAATCTGAGTCCATCATAGCTTCTGCGTATGTTGCAGGTTCGTCATCGTCCAACAATAACAGATCCCCACGCAACTCGCGAAGTCTTGCTGATCTTCGTGGTTGTGGAGGTGTTTCTGTGGCCACGGGCATCTCAACTTGTTCTGCTACATTAGCATCACTCGTAGAGTCCTTCTCGACTGGCTCATCTTGAACTTCTTCAAGATACACCTTTTGTCCACTCTTCTCTCTTTTGAGAAACTCTTTCTCTAAGAAAACACCGTTTCGAGCAACAAACACTTTGCCCTCGGCGGTTGTAGAAGTAATATCCTAAAGTTTCCTTTGGATATCCCACGAAAAAACACTTGTCCGATTTGGGTGTTAGCTTATCGATATAAGCCGTTTGACATAAACCTCACAACCCCAAATTTTTAGAAAAGATAAACTAGGACTCTTCCCGAGTCCATATCTCATATGGTGTCTTAACTACGGACTTAGATGGTACTCTATTCAATGTGAAAGCGGTGTTTCTAGAGCATATCCCCAAAATGATAAAGGTAGGTCCGAAGCTGGCTCATCATAGACCGAACCATGTCCAACAAAGTCCGATTACGCCGCTCGGACACGCCATTTCTACGTAGGCGTTCCGTGGCGTAAATGGAACAATTCCGCAACTCTTAAGATGATTGCTAAACTCATGACTCAAATATTCGCCTCCACGATCGAGATCGCAAGGCCTTAATTTTCTTGTCACGTTGGTTCTCTACTTCATTCTGAAATTCTTTGAACTTTTCAAATGTTTCGGACTTATGCTTCATTAGGTAGACATAGCCATATCTACTAAAGTCATCATTAAAAGTTATGAAGTATTGAAAACCGCCTCTAGTTGTCGTGCTCATTGGTCCACATACATCACTATGTACTAGTTCCAATAAGTCGGACACTCTCTTAGGAAAACCCGAGAAAGGTGTCTTGGTCATCTTGCCTAAAAGGCAAGCCTCACATGTCTCGTAAGATTCAAAATCAAACGAAGTTAGAAGTCCATCATCATGGAGCCTCTTCATGCGATTTTCACTTATATGACCCAAACGACAATGCCACATATATGTAGGACTTAACTCATTAAGCCGAGGCCTTTTAGCATTAACGCTTGCAGTTTCTCTTCCAGTGACCATTCTTACCACAATGAAAACATTTAGCATCAGCCGGTGGTCTAGCTTTGGGGCGGCGGAGAGCGGCTTAGAGATCTCATCTTTAGCCTTGCCCTTTTTCTTCCCCAAAGCCCTTCTTTCTCTTAAAGTTAGGCTTGTTCGGACTGCCAACACTTGGCCACCGACCTGCTTCTTAATGTCAGGCCTCTGCTTGTTTTTCAGCATGCCACACAATCCATTCAAGCCCCTCTCTCGCCCATGCATATGGTAGTTCGCAATGAAGTTCCCATAGCTAGGCGGCGAGATGAGAAGAATGAAATCGCAGCCAACTCGGGCCAATTGGGAAGCCTAGCTTCTCCAACCTCCGAGTGTAACCAACCATCTTGATTACGTGTGGCCCAACAACACCCTCTAGCTTGGTTTCGGCAAGCGCCTTAGAGACATTGAACCTTTCGTTCTAGCTTAAGTTTGGAACATATCCTCAAGCCACGATCATATCGTTCGCTGAGTGATTGTTATCGAACTGCATCTGCAGATCGGATTCCATACATGCAAGCATAAGGCAGCTTATTTCAAGATCAGCATCACATGCTTTCTTGTAAGCGTTTTTTACACGATGAATGCATCATCATCAAGAGGCTCATCGTAAGGGGGTGTCTAGATATTCCTCCTTTTTCTCGGCCCACGAGAACAATTCTCAGTTGCGGATCCAATCCGCACGCATAATTTGTTCCATTCAACTTATCTTTCTCAAGAATCGAACGCAAAGTAAATGGTTGCTTAGAAGACACTATTTAATCTACAACAAAAGTAATGCAAAATACTAAGACAAAATATCCATGATAGAGTAAATAATATCAAATATGATTTACTCCCACTAAAATCAATATCCCTCGATTGAAACTTAGTGATTCAAGACCCACAACTAGCAAGTCGACTAGTGAGCTTTAGCATCACCGCTAGAAGACATGATAGATCGGTAAGCAACTCTTTGCTAATCATATCGCATATGACTCTTGTTGTTGGATAGCATCTCTATGCTTGGGTTACCAACTTCTCATGCTCCAAGGTCCCTAACCGTTAGGATGACCTTGTTTAAGCAACCAAACCTGCAACGCAAGTATCCGATACGAACCTGTCTAGTCAAGGAAAATCGATGGCACCTAATTTCATAGACCCACCATCGATAGTACAAGACAGCGACGTCTGCAAGGTTTGGGGAGCACAAACTTAAACATTAACGAGGGATCGTTTTACTTCATTACCGCACGAATGTAGACAAAAACATTATAGCATATGAAAGTAGAACATGGTAAGAACGGCATAAACACAGATATGACTTGGTATAGCCCATTGTTCATACATGCATCACATACATATAAGGGCTATACCGATCATCAAAACCTCGCAAAACAGGTAACCGATTCCGACTACAAAAAGTAAATCGCGAAAAACTCTATCTTCCAAGCCGTTTTTCGCAAAACTGGCTCAGGCCAAACCAAAGGTTTGGGGTGGATGTAAAATTTTTTTCTCTACAACTTTCGTTTAAGAATCGTCTCAATCCGAGTTACGGTTAAAGAGTTACGGCTGTTTTACGAACAGAACTTTTCTCAGCAACCCGGCGCCCGGTGGCTGATCCAATCTGCCACCGCCGCGCATCACATGCGCTCGGCACTTGACCTAGGGTTCAATTTGATCAATCTGATTGATCTCTAACTCGCCGTGATTGGATTTACATGTATCACTTAACTCGGACGGCGAAATTCCGACCGGTACGAGTAGATCGTTACAAGACCAACGTGGCAAGATCATGAACCAAGATCAGAGACTCATCTAAAACCACGCATATCACATATGCGACATCCAGAACCTATAACAACGCAATATAGAGCTCCGATACCACTGAAGGGTTATGAGGGTGCTACGCTAGCCAGAAAACAAAAACTTTTTCTACCTCATCGCCCAGGATCTACTACTAGTTACAGGTTACGGGATTACCACTTGACGCGCAGATGCAGCGGAAGACGACTCGATGTAGTCGAACGCGTCGCAGCAGTGCCGTGCAGTTGCGTGGTCGTCCAGCAACTCCTCCCACCACTTGCGGTTCGTGCGGTTCGTCCTTGTGCTCCCGGATGCAGCACCTCCGGGTGTCACACACGTACGAGGAAGAAGCAATGCGCCTCCGGACTGCTAGGTCCGAGGAGAGCGAAGGCGTGCGTGGAGGGCGACGGTGGCTGCCGAAGGCGTGGATTGGTTGTCATCTTTGGCCACGCCCCTCCCCTCTTCTTATATAGGTGTCTCTCATGTGCTTTCCGAATGGAGACGCATTAGAAACCCTAAGCCTTGTCTAATTCGAGTCCAACTCGAACTAGGCTTCCGGCCTCTTAAGCGTGCGACCCTATGGGTTCACGCACACATAGACATGGGCCGAATACTCCTATTCGCCCAATAGGCGACAAACGGGCCTCTAGCAAGGCATGACAACTCCTATGCGTACGCAAATGATCATATCGAGACGAACCACTACGACCATATACAAGTTACTCCCTTGCCTCATGATATATGGTTCAACTCGTGGGTTAACACTTAACCCAAGCACGGCCATGCATTTGTTGATCCAATCACTTGAGTGATCCAAAGTGATATCTCTCTCATTAGAGAGGGGCAAGTCCCATCTTGATTGTCTATGTCTCAGCAGCATGCTTCTCGACAAACCCGAAGACATCCTTTATAACTACCCGGTGACGGAGTAGCGTTTGTCATCCCTAAGCAAGTCGATACACATCTCGAGTACATACAACAATCTCGGTCGAAGGACATAACGTATATGATGTGTATAGAGACAATCTCATGTCGGGTCACCCGGCCTACATATCATACATGTGCCCACATTATTAGTTCGACATCTCCATGTCCATGACTTGTGAAACATAGTCATCAACTAATAATGTGCTAGTCTAATATTCATGTGTGTCCTCACATGAACTCCGACCCTGAGGACGAATATAGAATAACCATACAAGTAAAAGAGTTCCACAAACAATTCACATAATTGCCAATCAATACAAGTTGTCTTTAATGGATATTCAATGGACATATTTTATATATCATGGATACAAGCGGAATACCATCATCTCTATGATTACCTCTAGGGCATATTCCCAACACCTATTGGGCCTCGATCTTTACCGTGTCAGGCCAAATAGAATGCCCGCTGCGGTAAATCGATTTACCACAGCGGGCATCTTAAGGCGTCCACTACCCTATTTACCTCAGCGGACGTCTTAAGATGCCCGCTGCGGTAAATCAATTTGCCGCAGTGGACAGAAGTGCCCGTCACGGTAAATAAAAAATGACCGCTGTGGTAAATCGTAGGATTTACCGCAGCGGGCATCTTAAAAGCCCGCTGCGGGGCGCCAAAGATTTTGTGGCGTAGTGATCGACGCAGAATAGGAATAGCACAACTACTCGATTATTCTCAATGAGTGGCAAGGCAATAATAGACTTTCCTCACTTGTGACCTTCTCAACAACCAGAACACACTCAAATTTTACGTGTGATCTTTGTGACGAATCTAAGCCCCACTCAAATTTTACGTGTGATCTTTGTGACGAATCTAAGCCCCATGTGCGTTCGAATGGAATAGGATAGAACTACGACAGCGACAGGCATATGCGGACCCAGGCCCAAGAAGCACCTATCTCCCTACTAAATGCTTCAAGCCCAGGAAATTCATTCACACTTGATGGGCTGTCTATTGGGCTTCAAGGGATTTCCATGAGTGGAGCCCGGGCAAGAGCTCAGGCTTGCCGGGCCTTGGGTCCGCCTATGGCGACAGGTAAAAGATTTTCTCATTGCTTTAAATGTGGCCGCTGCCTCCGCGCCCTCCATATTCCTGCACCCTATATGTCATGTCCCGTGTTCATGTCCGCAATCAGGAGTTAGAACAATTCTCATTCAGGGATCATACCGAATCTATTCCAAGAAGTATTGAACGCGTGCTAGTATAGTTGACGAGAAATAACTTCACAAGTACTCCAACACATTGAATTTGTGTTGTATATATAAAAAAGTACACCTTATGACTATCTTATCTTACTATTACTAATTAGAGGCTCCAACGGAGGCTCTACGTTAATTCTCACCAGATGCGCTAGGAAAAAAGATAAATGCTAGAAATTCTCACATTAATCAGAAACATCTAGCTGTCAAATCTTGACTTCGGCAATTAGTAACCATTAGATCTACTTTATTTTTCTAAAAAATTACCCACCTTTGCCACTACATTTTTTTTTTTGACCAGGAAACCAAATTATATTAACTAGCAGCAAAAAGCTGCAATATGCTTACAGAGGTCTATGGTCACACCATTCAACATAAATGCCAGAGGACAAGCTGATATATGATCAGCATTATTGCAGATTACATGGATGGCATCAGAGATACCATCAGAATGCTTGTACGCAAGAGTAGCTAGCAAATGAGCAGATGCATTGTATCTTCTGTCCACCTTTTGGACTCTGAATGTGCGGTTCCTGACATGGTTGAAAAACCTTTGGGTGAAAGGCTTGATCTTCCAATCCGGGGGGGGCTTCAGAGTTGCCTGTGCTGATAAAATTTGATAGAATCTGATTGTCAGTGTAGAAAGTGGTGGGTTGCAGAGGCAACTTGCTTGTGATCTGGGCTGCAGCTGATAGGGCTGCTGCCTCTGCCATAAGGACAGATTTGCATCCCTGGACCTGCAACTGAAGCTTGAGGTTGAGGTTGCTCGATGAAGCATATATATGAATGCCTAATCCTGCTGTTCTGGGTTCTTGAAGGTCATCATCAGGTCGGGTAGAAGCATCAACGTAGCATTGTATGCCATCTTGGTCACCTGGGGTACCTGCAAAAGACAAGGGGAGCCCATGCACCAGACTTGATTGATGGTGCTGAACATAATCAGTTTTAGTTTGTTCCTTGTGACCCTTTTGAAGCACCAAATTCATGGTGCTGATGTTTGCTTGAGCAGCAAACTGAACCTGCAACTTATTTGATTTAGCCTCAATGTTGGTGACTTTGATGTCCGCTTCGACCGCATGATTTACCTGCAAAACAGTCCATTTCTTTTTTTGAAAACGTAAATCGTTCCTTGCCTTCCATAAATACCAGAGAGTAGTCATAATCCTCTGGAAATGCATGTCTGTTGTATTTGGTGTGATGATGCTAGATAGAATCTCCTGGACGCCATCCTGTTCATAAGGTAATAGTGAAGTACGCAGTGGGGTTTTGGAAGAGAACCAAACCGCTCTGGCAAAGTTACAGTGAAAGAAAAGATGCGCATCATTTTCTACCAAGTTGCAACCTGCACAAAGTTTGTTAATTTTTGTAGATAAATTCCCAGCCCTCAAACCAGTAGCAAGAGCTCTTCGATCAGTCTCCACACAAAGGTTTTTATGTTGGGAGGAAGGAGCTTATGAGACCATGCCCTTTTCAAAATGATCATAGCAGGGTCACGATACTCCTTGAGCCCTTGCTATTCCTGCTAACCTGCACTTGAGAATTTAAATATTTGAAAGCTTCTTTAGCAGAGCAAACACCTTTGGCCGCAGGGGTCCAAGTGATAATATCAGGCTCATTAGATGAAACAATGTGAGTTTTGCGAATGGCATCGGTGGCTTGGCGGTCAAAGAGTCGCGAGATGAAGTCAAGATCCCAAGAATGAGTGTCAGGATTCCAAAGATCAGAGACATTTTGAGGCATATTAGGAACAGCAATAGGAAACTTGACGTGATTATAAATTTCTTTCCAGATGGGACACCAAGGTGTAGACCATATACTAGAGGAACCATTGTGAATCTGGACAATGCAATTTTCAATCAGGAGCTTTTTAACTTGGAGAACGGAGGACCAAAAGGCAGATTTGGTTGAGGTGTTGCTTGCTAGCCAGAAGCTGGTGTTGTGAAAATATTTGGCTTTGAGAATAGCAGACAGGAAAGGATTCTTACCAGTCGCAATATTCCATGCAGCATGCACAATGAGGCTTCTATTTACCGTGAACAAGTCTCTCACTCCTAGTCCACCCTCCTTTTTAGGCCTGCAAATATCTTTCCATGACCTGAAAGTAAAAGAGGTAGTAGCATCATCTTCCTTCACTCCTGTCCACCAGAATTTTCTGATGATAGCCGTAATTTTTGATATGAAAGTTTTAGAGAAAAGGATGGTGGGCATGTAGTAGATAGGAATTGAGCCAAGAACAGAGTTAATATAAACAAGGCGGCCAGCATGATTGAGCTTATTGGCTTTGATGGTGGTT
This sequence comes from Themeda triandra, assembly GCA_018135685.1. NCBI lineage: Eukaryota > Viridiplantae > Streptophyta > Magnoliopsida > Poales > Poaceae > Themeda > Themeda triandra. The sequence goes on along the minus strand of JAENPR010001558.1, from coordinate 118,252 downwards.
AACTTTGCTCTAAATTTCTGAAGGATGAATTCATAGGCTTTAGCTCTGGCATTGTGATTGAAAATAAGGGGATGACCAAGGTAAATAGCATTAGGAGGTCAGAGACTGGAAAAACAGATTTAACTTCCTCTTTGCTGAAGTTGTCTTCATTTTTGCTGAAAGCAATGGAGGATTTAGCAAGGTTAGGAGTCTGGCCAGAAGCTGTACAAAAAGACTGAAGAATAGAATTTATTTTACTAGCCTCCTCTCTTGTAGCTTGACCACAAATAATGAGATCATCTGCAAAAAGAAGTGAGTGAATACGAGGACAACCCTCTCCCAGAGTTATTCCTTGGATATTATGATTACCTAAGTGTTGCTGCAAACACAGAGAAAGCTCGTTTATAGCAATAATAAAAAGATAAGGTGAGAGAGGACACCCCTGTCTGATGCCACGCTGAGGGTAAAAAGTTGGGGAAGGATCTCCATTGATAATCACTGAAAGATTAGTGGTGGATATACAGTTATAAATTAATTTAATAAAATGATCCTGGAAACCCTGTCTTTTGAGGGCAGTAACAATGAAATGCCATTCAAGTCTATCAAAAGCCTTAGCTAGATCAAGTTTTAGGAAAAAGGCTTTTGTTTCCAACTTTTCAGATTGAAGCTATGTATAATCTCTTGAGCTATTATAATATTGCTAGCAATATGTCTTCCATGCACAAAAGCTGCCTGAGAGGGGTGAATGATATGAGGAAGATGATGTCTAATCCTCTCAGCCAAGGATTTAGCACTAATTTTATAAATAACATTACAAAGACTAATTGGCCTATAATCTTTAGGAGTGACAGGAGCATTTACCTTGGGGATCAGGGCAATGTGAGTGCTATTGACTGGAGGCGGCATGGAAGCTTTCTTGTAGAATTCAGTGACCAAATCTAACACATCCTGACCTATCCAAGACCAAGCAGATTTAAAAAAAGCAGCATTTAGGCCATCTGGTCCTGGGCTACATTATCTATACCAATATACTTAAAAGGCAAAATTTCTGGATCTCTTTTTGTTTCTGCCCTTCGGTGGGGTTTTTTTTTTTCTGCCTTTCGTATTTTTCCCGTCCTCCCGTTCTGCCTTCGGAGACAGTATAGAATTAGGATTCCTCTTCTTTTTCTGGTCTGTCCGGTGGAGATGGGGTAAAACAATTGCTATAAAAAAACCCTGTCCATGTTTCTCTGTGAGATGGATCGGAAACGTTTCGCAGAAAAAAATCCCACCGTGAGATGGAAACCTTTTATGAGAAAGACATTCATGTGTTTGTGAGTTGTGACTTTTTTGTTTTACTCTTTTTTCTCTTGTGTTTTTCTTATAAATATAAATATAAATATAAATAATCTATATCTATACCTATACCTATACCTATACCTATACCTATACCTATACCTATATATATCTTTACCTAATAATTAATCACGGAAATTTTCCGCAACTTTTTCTATCCGCTTCAAAATCTGTCCGCCTACCCAGCCTGTCTGTTTACCAGCCTGGCTAACCAATCATGTGTGGAAAAGAGGCCTAGCCAATCACAAGCCTGGTACGTACGTCCATATACGAGTCAAGTACGTGCACACTCCCGTGTCGCCTTGCTTTTTTAATTAGTTTCCAAATAAACGCCTTGCTTTTTTAATTAGTTTCTAAATAAATTAAACACGGTGTGCCAGATTCAATTTCAACTGCGTTCAACCGAACGTACGTTAGCAGCCACCTGGTCAAAAGGTAAGCAAGCAGCCTACGTCCAGGGGGGCGTGATCGCGAAAAAAAATATTTTTCTCTGATATTGATTCTTTTTTCAACGTCTTCTACTATTTTACACAAGTAAAATTTTTCTTTTACAATAGTTCTTTTCTCAATGTCTCTTAGGACACTCACAATGCAAGACTTTATCATAGAATCTAAGTCTATTTATTATCTCAAAAATTGTTAATTTGGAGTCTAAATAAGACCTAGAGTCTTGGTTTTTTCCTCTCTCTTCAATAAATATACCACCATAAGCAACATAGTATAAATAGGAGGCTAATAAATAGTCTTGGATTCTATGGTAGAGTCTCGACTGTGATTGTCCTTATCCTCCACAAATAATAAAACTATCCTAATCCAAGCTAATATGCTCCTGAGCTTTGTAGATTCACCCGATTTTTTTTATTTTCCGCCTTGTGTATTTCCCATGGAAGTCTTTTAATTTTTTCCGTGTGGTTATTTTTACCTTTTTTTCCATCGACATATTTTTTCTTTAAGAATTACATAGTACAATGCAGATGCTTGTAACACGCACGCACACTCACCCATGAATACACGCACGTAAACCTACCCATACCCCTATGAGCACCTCCGAAAGCTTGAGTAGCTGACAGATCTGGAGATTCCCGAAGTCACTACTGGTGCCTTATTGTTGACGGGAACGTCGCTTACCACTTAAAGTATAATGCGGGAAAATCCCAGAATAAATCCATAAAAATGCGAACACACGTATCAAGTCGAGAACTTACATGTTTGTGCGGACATTTGTTTGCTTGCGTTTTCTTTTGGTCCGCAGTGACAACGACGTGACCGGGAGGCGGGCCTTGATGCTAGGAGCACATGGACGACAACACTGGCCTGAGCGAGGTGCGCTCTGGGAGACCCACATAGAGATTGAGTGGAAGATGGGCTTTCCCACAACTAGCGCCAACATTCTATATCATTGCAATCTATGTGTGTCTCCACGAACCCCGGCCGTTCATGCGTGGCATCGAGCCCGTCAACGAGACGGTCCACTGCAGGCTCTGTGGCACATGCTGTCCACTACCGACAATTTGAATGAAAACGATAAGTCGATAACCCGTTTGCAGACGCACGGACACTTTTGCTAGTTTATACATAAAAAGAAAGAAAGAAAATAAATCCTTTATTATTTTGGAATCTACGTCTAGCAACTTGGGAGGAAAAGATAAATGCATTATTTTCCCTATACCACGAGCCACATCAATTGATGGGAATATCCAGGAGAGATGTTCCAACGGAGAGGGTAAAAATAGGGCTGCACGCGGCACCGGTAGCTCCGCCGCCCGCCAGCCTGCTAGCTTGTGGTCGCCGGCTGATCGAGTAAGCAAGGTGGTAGTCAACCCAGGGGAGGCACATCCATCTACGTGTTGGCGCCACCTTGCTCCGATCAATATCAAGAGCAATACGGGTTGATGCGCCATCTGAAGGAGAAGGCAGGCTCCGCCTCCTACAATCAGCTAAAGGTGTAGAACACACCTGGAGGAGCACGTACATAAGTTCTACTTCTACATATTGCTTTGGTGTGGACGAGCAGTAGTGCTACAGCACTCACGTTGCCTGCACTGCCTGATGATGATGCTGCACTTGGGGGTTGGGCGGCATATGTGCGGCATCCTGGGGCTATCTACCAAGATGTGCACTTGATGGCTGAAGCGAGAGAGGTGCATGGCAGGCGCTATGGTGTTCGTACTGCCCATCGCCTAGAAGGACACCTGGGCGTACACATGTAGAAAGTTGGCGTCCGACCATGCATCAAGCGAGGAGATAGACGGACTGGGTGTGTGCTAGCATGGTGGGGATGATGAGATCTATGTGAATAAAGGGAAGGCGGGAACACCGGCAACCATGACAACTACATCAACAACACTTATAGACTATAGGTATGGCGATCTGCTAGATCTCATAATTATAGTTTAATTTGTCTCTTGCGATGTACATGATACGACCGAATTGACCATTAAGTATAATTTTCACTATAGTTTCAATGTCCTTGGATTACATTGCACAAAAAAGTTTAGATATAATTCTTATTGACCATCAAGTATAATTTTTTATTAACTTAATAACAATGTCACTCAATTACGTCAAAATACATGCTAATGATGATAAAGATTAGGCGACCATGATATGTGGAGTTATCAATAAAGCCTATATATGGAATTCAAACCTCCACAATTATAGAAGATAATTAAACTAATCCAATAATATTATTTAAATTATTCATCTCTATCATTATAAAAGACAATGCTTTGACACCTAAGTTTGCATTCAAGTTACCCATATATGGCATTATGAAAGATAATGTAAAGTCATATATACCTATAATTTGTACCCAAATTATCCACCTCAACTATTATAAAAAAATTAACAAAATCTCTCAAATGTACATGTAAATGCTAAGATAAACTATTATAAACAATAATAACATCCAAAAGTTAACACTTAGATCAACTGTTATATTTTTTTAAGCAAACCCACAATGTACACGAAAAGATTGCCTTAAGCATTAAATACCACTACAGTGATGCACCTTAAACATTGTGCAAGAGCTCCATAGCAATAGCCTACAACAAAAATACACCACAAGCCTAAGGTCACACCATAAGGAATAAAAAAGTTTTTCGCTCTATGGGAAAGTCGGCAGCTCAACATACTCAGAATCAGACCCATGCAGCGCATAAATTAAGGGAGAGCCGCTCGCCACAGGATCCCACCTTAAGGTGCATTTTGACATGTAACATTGTGTTTAAGATAATAACTGCGGTCACTTTTTGTGGGACCCAATTTAAGGTGAATTTTCAGCGGCAACATTATGCATGCCCTAATGGAACTTAAAATTTAAATATTTTGATTAGAACATTATATCATATGAACATTAGTAACTTAATTTAAAGAATTATTTTTTAAAGAAACAATACTAATATGATACAATAAATTCAACATCTTGAGTCCAATAATGGTGCAAGATGAAACAACTATTTATGACATTGTCAATAATAATAGGGTAGCCTAGGACCTAGAATACTCTTTAAATAAAATAAAGTAAAAGATGATAATTTTCAATAAAGGATACAATAAGCATTAAAATTTAAAGGTAATAATACATTAAAAAAATTACAACAACTAGATCAAAAGCTAAAGGATAAAGTATATATTTAGTGATATCACATAATGGGATGAAATAAGAGTCTATAAATTTTAAGTTTATTTATATTTCAACTAAATATGTATGGCTCTATGAAAAGAGTAATCGTAGATATTATTACTCATGAAATATGTAGAAATAAAAAATATAGATCCTAAAATTCTAAAAAAATCTAAAATATTTTACCATCAAATCGGTAGAATACATGTGACCACGATAAATGATAGTTGTTGTATCTAAAGAATTAATAAGATTGAAATTTAGGGAAACAATCAAAATTTAAGTCAGGTTGTCAAAATATAGACCGATGCTGAAACTATCATAGTTAAGACAAATGTTTCAACTCATTATATATTGGAGATACATGGATGTGCTAATGTAAAGAAAAACCTATGAATATGGATGAAAAAACATAAAAACTTAATGTTCGATAGACTATCACGAATGAATGTAGACCGTGCATAGAGTACATATTAAAGGTATTATTTTAGAATAAAATAAGTATTTTCTATTTGTGTCTCATAAAATTCTAACCGTGCGAGAGCACGGGTTGGTGAACTAGTATCAAAGAAATGATATTGTTGTCTTCTTTTTATTATCCTTAATTGCTGTTGTGCGTCTATGCTTGACTAGCGATAGTACCATGATCACTAGGTCATTTTTTTCTTTTTCCTTTTTATTAAGGAAAACCACAGCTTCGCATAAGGGTGTAAAGGGTAACCTTTAGGTGCACCTTTAAATCTCTTTAGTTCAAATATTTATACTACTTTTTAAAAATTTTAGAGAAATAGTATAAATATTTGAATTAAAAAAGTTTAGAGGTGCACCTAAAGGTCACCAATTTGCACTCCTAGCTTCGCATGTGATCAATAATCAGGGGACGGGATAGGAGGCCTGCACAGCAAGGCCGCAAACGCCTGCCGCATCAGACGCCAGGTCCCGTGCGATCCTGATGTAGCCCCCCTCGCCCCAGTCGGTTCCCCAGGAGTTCTTCATCAACCAATACTTAGTGCCGTGCTCATCAGTGCCGTACCCCACCCCACCGCGGTGAGGGCATGGTTGAGGCTACTATTCGTACACTCAGCGGCGCTTGCTGCGCCGAAGATCCCGCTCGAGTAGTACCGGAACACAGTGTTGTTGCCGTCGAGCGCCAGGGACACGGGCTGCCGGGAGACGGCCTGGCGGAGCGCCGTCTCGTTGTTGGCGGGCACGTACTGGAAGCCTTGGATGAAGGCGGCCGCCCGCTTCGTCAGCGCGCTGCAGTTGCTCTGCGTGCCTCGGTACGGGTATGCCGACTCTGCGCTGAGGCCGCCGTCCCAGAACTTGCAGCCGGGGGTCATGTCGCCGTCACCGTGGTTCATTAATATGCCGCCGTCTCCTCCGGGGAGGCCTCTGTGGTAATGAGTATGACGACGACGGGTGCGGCCGCATTTGGTTTGTTCCCTGGCGATGTACAGGAAGGCCTCCTCCATGTCGCCTTCGTTGCAGCCGCGGTTGTTCATTCCGGTGGAGCAGTCCATCAGCTGCTGCTCTGACAGGGGGACCAGTTTGCCGGTCCTGATCGCGTGGATGCCCTCCACGGCCGCCACCGCCGAGAACGCCCAGCAAGACCCTGATGATGTTCACACGTTGCACAAAGATTTTTTGTTACGAACAAAACTAAGATTATTATTATTGTGAGCGGAAATAGTATATATACTTATATAGTATATATAATATATATATATATAGTTATATACATAAAGAGAGCTCCTCACCGCACTGAGCTTGGTTCTTGACAGCAGTGACGGCGCCCATGGCTGTCCAGTTCCTGCTGGCCGGAACGTCCGACTCCGTGAGGCTCCCGTACATGAACCCCGGTATGCTGCCTTAGCGCACGACGTCGTCTTTCTGTTTGAGGTATATGGCCTTGAACTCCTCGTCGGTGAGGTCGGAGAACATGTTGGTCGCCAGCCGCGGCCTCGACTTGCTGCTCTTGCCCTGCGCCGCCACGGCCGCTGCGTTGTACGAGTCGACGAACTCGGCGTTGGACCTGAACACCTCGTACCGCCGCGTCTTCTCCGCGTGGTCCTTGTACCTGCGCCCATGCTTCGCCACCCAGCTCTCGTACCTCGACCTCATCGCCATGTCCTGGTCGACGTGCTCCCCACCGGCTGCCGCCGCCGCCTCCGCGTGTGCCAGATTTGTGGCGGCGCAGTAGATGATGAAAACAACGAGGGACAAGACGTTTATTATCATCAGTGGTTGCTTGTTGGTGTAAGCAGACGTCGAGGCCATCATATGTTAGCTAGGACGAAGACTGAGATTTGAGGAAACAGGAGGTAGCTAGGTCTGTTTCCTTTTCAGTAAGCAGTATTATTATGCATGCACTCTTCATTAGCTGATGAGGCTTATGGAGTAGTTACTACAGTAGCTTGCATTGTGCATTTGTATAGTCATGCTGAACACAAGAGTTTTATAGTAGTGGAGTAGTCATCAGTTCATTTAAAATTTTTGGACCAAAGACTGCCTTAGGTCCTCCATTATGAAGGTAGATAGAAAGCGAAGATAATCTGATGGGGATTCTAGACGAGTTTTTGAAAACCCCCAATCAATGTTACATTGCTTATAAGGTATAATATTAAAAAATGATTTTTAATGCCAGAGAAATGTAATTTTCTGAGCTTAAATGATTTTAATGGAAAATTCGTTAGGTTTTAAAGTTGTTTTTTCAAAAGTTATGAATCTTTTTTTTCGTGTTGCACCTATTTTTAGAGGCTAGCTTGCCATATTGCCATCCGTCTTTAAAAATTGATTTCTAAAAGTGGTTGGTGTTTTGAAACACCTCTGAATATAGAGGGCACTTTTTGGGGTGGCAGTATAGACCATGTCTCCAAAACCATTTCAATGTTGGTTTATTATAGAGTTTTATCTAGAACAAAGTGGCAACTCTAAAAATTGTTTCGGTGTAGTATGTGGATGATGCATGGGATGGATATATTTGTAAAAGTGGATGAATTTATCTATGGATGCTTGGATCTTACAATAGATGGCGGAGAAAATATAAGTTGAGTGCTTGCTTAGAGCGCTTACTAGGTGCATTGGTTGGAAACCACGTACTAGGTGTAAACATGGAAACCAATTCGAAAAGACATAATTTGGTCCTTGAAAAAATCTAAAATTTAGCATATCCATATGCAAACAAATATATACTCACATGCAAAAGTTGGGTTGTAAACTCAAATTAGAAAAATTTATACGAAAATAACCAATTTAAGATGCATGTGCACTGAAGAACAAAATCTGAGCACTGAAGGACGGCTTGGATGCAGACTTGGAAATCTTGTCTCGAGTGTCCATTTTTAACTACCTAGGGTTGGTGGGCCAGCCTAGGGTAGAGCTTTCTGCAACATGCACCTCTTTCATAATCTGGCTCTTGCAGCATTTAAATCTCGGTACAGAAAATATTACCGATAACTCAAAAAATCAGAAAAACAGTTAGTGTACATTCTAGGGACCCTAAATCCATGTGATAGTAGTAATATTCAAGCCATCAATCATGTGTGTCATGAGCCGAAGTGCACCTTTATAACAGTTACTAAAATCTTTTAAAAATACTGATGCAACTGATTTTTTCCTTTTCCAACCCATCACAAGAAACAAATAAATCATCATGTCGCAGAATTTGATATGCAAATTTAGTTTACTAGAAAATTTCAGAAAAGAAATCAAGAAATTTCACGTGCATCTACACGTACTACAAGGCAAAATTGCTGTTAATTTTTCTTCTAATGCAAGTGCACCCTAAATTTATCAACTTTTTATGAATTTATACAAAATGAGTTTGCATCTTACTTTTTTTGTGTACCATTTAATTCTTTGTTTCTAAAACTGGTAATTATGTTTCCTACGTTTCCACTGGAGCGGGCTAGAGGTTTGCACTACAACAAAAAAGGAGTCTTCCACCATGTCTTCCGTTTACCTCCACTAGGTTTTCCTACTCATAGCTGCGTGAATTTGCGGGCCAAGAGCATTCAATCCTAGTGGAAGACTCCATGTCTTGCGATCTATAGAGTCTATGTAAAGCAGAGTCAAGGTCGACAAGCATAAAAGGAATTATGTTGTTTACTCACTTTGATCTGATGAGTCATCAAGTCAATGACAAATCTTTAACACGCTAACCGGTATGCATGCTTATGCTGCTCCTAGTGTATGCTTAATATTGAGGATACGAATTTTTTCGCCCCATGATGGGTCAAGACTGAAAAGACAGCTTTATATATATATATATATATATATATATATATATATATATATATATATATATATATATATATATATATATATATATATATATATATATATATATATATATATATATATATATATATATATATATATATATATATATATATATATATATATATCGAAAATATTGTTTTGCCGATGGGTGTAGCTGCGGATGTGTAGTGGACCGTCCGATCCTCTCAGACTCGCGCGATTATTAAGAGACATTCACAGAGATAGTGCCAGCCTACATTTATAGCCGAATGGTTATAAATGAAGCGGACAAACGTATGGCAGGCTTTTGGTTTTGTCGTCATGCGCACACTTGGGGGTGAGACGCACCTTGTGGTCACCGAAGATGGCTATCGTTCACCCCATGCCATCCGTTATTTGTTCAGACGCTGTATATTTTCCGTCGACGACGGGTGTTTGACGAGGCAGAGTCCGTGGCCATTTTTCGCGAGACAGGTATTGTACAAAAGTGTTACGGAGGGTTTTTTTCATCTATTTGTCGACGTGCTGGCATGACGATTTTTGATTTTTTGATGTTACGTGAGAGCTCGGTGCGTATGTAGGAAGAGGGATCACGACATGCAGACGCGCCGGTGTAGAAGGCGTCTATATCGTTATTATAATCACGGTAGCGATAGTTTCATTTACGTCACAACCCTTTTCATCATCATGGGAGGTTTGGAAAATAGGATTTTTCGACCGGCATGGGATTTTTTGCTGGGCATGATGTGAATAACTTCCAGATCGATCACACCAAGCTTCAAGAGACCCAGATAGACCAAGCTTAGAAAGTAGCACCTCTTAGCAGCTGACATTACAAGTATCCGACGTCGTTGACGCGTACGACATCACACTGCGGAAGAAAGCAGGAAGCAGAGTGGCCACAAATTGATTAAGCACGTTGACTAAGCACGAAGCATAGCGGCCACAAAATGCGAATGGAGAAAATAAACGCGAAGGAGAAAACAAAAACAAACGCGGTGGCAGCAACGAGAGAGCAGTCATAGTACGACGCATGCACTTAGCATGCCCACCTATACGCCCAGTATTTGCATAGATTGTCAAGGCACTAGCATCAGCTGGTAACAAAAGCCAACGGCACCGGATAGCGCGACGTGGACGATGGCGCATTACCAAAAAGAGATGACAGGCTGATGGCGCATCAGACGCGAGCCACAAGGAACTCGGCAACTGCTGGGCCCTGATAGTAGCGGAAGACCAGGCCGTCGCCCTCCACGATTCCGTGCTCTTCGATGAAATCTGTCCACCCGTGGATGATCCTCGTCACGCCTGAGCTGTATCCATGGACCTTGCAGCAAATAGTAATGACAGATCCAACCAAGCGCAAAGCCACGGCTTCTTTATTCTTGGGCAACCAGTCAGAGTACTCAGTCGAAAAGAACTGCAAAACCAAAAAAAAAACATAGAGAGAGGTTATTGACAGCCGGCAAGAGTCATATCCGGGGCTTTAAAAATAATGTGAGAGTGTGGAGAACAAAAGCACTTCTTGTTCTTGTGTGTTACGCACCATCGAGCCGTTGTCTTCCTGGCTCCTCTTGACATTGCATACGTACATGGGGCTCCAGCCATAGTCCCTTGACATCACCCACACTTTCTGCATCGCCCTAATGGCTGCGTCGTCAACGGAGACGCCCTCAGCTCTGATGTAATCACGCGGCGCGATTCTCATCCGAGAAGGCAACGCACGGCCTGCACAGGTGCAAGAAAAAAATGAAAAAACCCAGACACATCAGACAGCATGCAAAACCAGGAAAAACGTCACGGGGAGGCGTTATTCAACGTTACCTTCCGCAAGGCCAACATCTCTCTCAGTGTGTCTTCCATTGGGAAAGCTCAAAGCGAGGTCATTTCCATCATACTCGAAACGGACGCGGTGATCAGGCCGCAGACCCTCGCAGACAGCTACCAAGCACCACCCCTTGCTCAACACATGGTAGTTAAATTTTCGCTCCATCTCCACTTTGTAGACGATGCGAGACGGTGCGCTGACGCGAACCAATCGGCTAGGCCCCCATTTTGCGTCTGTTTCAAACAATTCCTGGCACACACAGCACAGCGGTGAAAATGAATCCCCCCCCCCCCCCCCCTTTTAGGACGTGACCGTTGCATACTAAAAAATACAAAGAGCTCTTATCGGATCGAGTAAGCGGGTTCCAGATGCTAACGATGTATTTCTTGTAGGGGTAGCACAGGTCCATTTCGATCATGGTGGGGACAGCTTCGTCGTCACTGCTGTAGTCGCTGGCGTCGTCATGGCACTGTAAAAAATACATTGCAGTCACAGCGCAGTCATGACAAAGCACATATACACGATTTTTCCCGTGCGAACAGACTCAAAAAACGATATCGGCGGTGTTTTGACATCTTACCAGGAGGCAGGCATGAACATTAACAGGTGACCCCGAGCTTTCGGAACTCGATGACGGGATTACAATAACTGGGCGCAGCCCGCTACTGATGCAAGAAGAAGCCGGAATCAATCATTTAGTCACGTCGCAGGCATTGAAACAAAAAAATTTAATGGTTGGCGCGCGCGCCGCCATCGCAGGCATATGCCTAACGACGAAAAGGACGTACACAACAAGCAAAATCAACTAGAGTACCTCCCAACAACACGTTAATCACAGTTGTATGAAAAATGAACAATTGAAATTTTTGCATGAAACTACACGTACATGCTAGAATGTCACGCAACGCATACACTGGAAACCGAACATGGGTACAGCGACGTACAGTGGATGCATCGGCAACGACATAAAACTAATTACAGTTGGTAAATAATCCAATTTTTATAGACATACGTAGGCGGAGAGCTGGAATTAGTGTCAGGGAGCACAAGCGCCATTAACTTATGATTGAAGCTGAAGCAGTAGAACAGGGCCAATTTTTACACATTTTTAGTACGTTATAATGTGCAACTACCTATAAAGAATCACACTTTTAGTCAAAACACAGAACGCACAAAAAATCCTACAGACTGTTTGCACAAATCAGAAAAATCCAAGCAACGTAAAAAGAATAGTGGGTAGGTGGGCCTAAACATACCCGCTCGGCAAAGCATCTGCAGCAGACCTGTTGCCTTTCGGGGACGGAGTCTTCATTGCAGGCCTACAAAAAAAAAATGGCACGGAAGTGCCAATGACGAAATGTTGAGGTACCATTTTCGACGCTCGACGACAAATCACGAACGGCAATAGACAACAACATCACCACAATACAAATACCCGCGTCAGTTGAAATACAAAGGATTCAGGTCAGAATCACGAGACGTTCCGATCAAAAATCGTCTCAACGGTCTTAGGGATAAAGGGATGCTACAATCGCCGGCTGAACCGGAGAAAAAAAGAAAAACAGGGGGCGGAAAACCGCAGAGCCCAGTGGGTGCCAAACGCGCCGGACCCCGTCATTTTTTTTTCCTTTTTTCTTTATGTCAAAGCTGATCTGCTAGATTGACACGCTGGTAGGGAGGGGGGCGGAGCAAATTACCTGATAGCGATGCCGGGCAGAGTCCGGCGGCTTTTAGGGACGGACAAGGCGGAGCCGCCACATCCGGATGCATGGAGCCCGGAAGCCCTTCTCCCTCCCGCAACCGGCGCCATGACGACAAGCGCACGTACTACCGATTCCGCTCTCTTACTCGGGGGCAGCGGCACGGCTGCGTCGCCGTCTACTGATACCCCGGCGGCGGCTCCTTGAAGGGTTTTTATGTGGGGGCAATGGGGAGTGGTAGGGGTCGGTGGGCGGCGGGGCGGAAGACCCTAAGCGTCTCCCGTGATATACGGCGCTGACTCAGCGATGACCGTCCGTATCTATCCAAAACGCACACGGCATGTCTACATAATCTTTTTTTTTTCGAGCCCTGACCGAATCTTTTCATGGGCCGATAGAATAAGCGGCCCATGAGCGGATCGATTCCTCTTTTTTCTTAGAGACGCGCATAGATGGGGGTTGTACGCAGATTGCACGACATTTATCAGTAGCAGGGGTACATCCTTTCATGGGCCGATAGAATCAACGGCCCATGTATGAAAACGATTCACGAAAAAACTCCACCCTCATGGGCCGCAAACAAAAGGAAGGTTACTGGATCAAAGAGTCATCCAGTGAAAGGCATGCGAAGGCATATAGGCTAGGTTTTTTTAGTTTTTCGTCAGTGAGCTGTAAACTGTGTTAGATACATTTTTTATCGCGTTCTCGTTTGTTCCAAGGTCAGCGTCCCATGGTACATGTACACAGCAAAGAGTCAGCACGAATATACATACGTATCACAAAGCGGCATGATCCGCTCGGCTAGGTAATCCGATTTTGTTTGCAGATTAAGATAAATGCGATTTTCAGAGAACAGTACGTGGTTGCGTGATCAAGACACACCACCGCATCATTGCCTGCGAAACAAAAAAAAGCACACAACGATGTCTCGCCATCCAAAACACAATCAGGTTCAGGAAGTTACACGCGAACGGGAATGTTTTTGGCGTGAACCCAGCAACACATAATTAAAAAAGCATATGTTTGACAGACAACATGGTCCTTAGGCGCGAAACCCTTCAACGCAATCACTGCACTGAGAACGAAGAGAAACCACCGAGCCAAGTGTTGCTTTCAGTCTTTTTGCAAACTTGACGTCCCTCGCAAATTGAGAAATGGCAGCTGAATCCGTCATCTGACTATGAACAATGACCACCGAACGCAAACGCTAATGATCCCCGACCATGTATTGTGAGCCATTGGAATCAAATCACGAACCGATCCCACCTGTTCCAGGAAGCCCCTGATATGGAAGCACTCTTCGAATCCAAAGTCGACCACCTCTACGTTTTTCAAACGGTCCAGCAAAGCCAGAGTCTTTCTTGCCGCTCGGCACTCCGCATCGCCAGGGTTGTTTGCTGGTTCTCCTAGCACGCTTACCACACCATCGGAGCATTCACCACCATACTCGCCAATAACTGCCTTACACTTGCCGACGAAGCTGCCATCTGCAGCAAGCTTTGACTTGAACTCAGCCGGTGGTAGCTTCATGATTTTCAAACAATCAGCTAACATCTGTTTTTCCGACACATTGAATACCAGTGCTTGACCTGCAACCAAAAGAAATAGCCACAAAATTAGTCATGACACAAAGACTACTAGTCTGATAGATGAGAGAGCAACAAAGCGTTTTTTCCCAGCACTTACATGCGATGCATCCCGGGGGGCAGCACAACGTTTCTTGATGTAAGAAGCACACATCAACTCCTGGAGTTTGTGAATCTCATCTCGCATGTGGCAGGTCATCAGCCGGCCAAGCTTATGTAGGTCAGCTACCGTGCGCACACCTTGCACACTGGTAGGGCGCCGTCCCATAGACTCCTTCGATAGGAAGAGGCTCAACTTGTCTAGAGCCGCCTCGAAGGCCCCCGTGTAACGAAGAAAACTGTTGACCAGGCCTTGCACACTAGGCATCACCCTATCGAGCTCGACACTGAGCTCAACCATTTTATAGTGGCTGATGTCCCGTATTTCCAAACCATGAGTATCATCTAGATACTTGAATACATCAATCACCGCATCGTTCTCAGCCCACTTCATTTTGTTGTGTTCACCAGTGTACACAGAATTCCTTTTACCTTTCTCACTCATCACATCAAATGGGATCTGGCGTCCATCGAGAGCAATCTCGCAACGGTACCTCCCATCATCCAACCGCTTGCAGGTGACAACTGGATCGGCCACCCCAATTGATTTTAAGAATGTCTTCAAGTATGGCAACAAACTTATCACCATCAGCTTCTTTGGCCACTGCGGAAAAAACAATCGAAGCAGTCACCTTCTACAAAAAGTAGAGTTTTGCCAGCACACATCGTTACCTAGTTGGCACATGCTACTTTCTACAAAAAAAGGGAGACTATTTTCCCCATCATTAGCTTCTTTGGCCACCGCGGAAAAAACAATCGAAGCGGTCACCTTCTACAAAAAGCAGAGTCTTGCCAAAGACACATGCTTCTTTCTTCCAAAATAGGGAGACTATTTTCCCATCCTTTTTGTAGAAAGTAGCACATGGGCGGGGGAGGGGGGCTCATTTTAGGCGTGAAACAAATAGCAAAAAAAAACGGCATCTACGGGGGATGGGGGGAGTGGGTTGATGCGTCCCTTTTTTTTGTCCCAGCTTTGAATCGATCGATACGAGCTTTGGATCTACGCAGATCTATATTTTAAGCATACTAACCCATCAAATACGATTATATAAAAAAGGAATCACATAGTCAACGGAAGGGATATATTTACACCGGGCCGGTCCGCTTCTGCCACACGGTGCGCAGCCACATCAGTCGTTGCCACATCCGAGCAGCCACCACCCTGTGTCGCCGAGGGAGCCATCGGAGCCGCCGACGTTGAAGCCATAGCCAAGGAAGACACACTCTAAGCACAAACGAGTAGTGGCACTGGCCAGACGCTCTAGTTGGGAAAGCCTCTTTGTATGGGGGGCGAAGCGCAGAATGCGGCTGGGGGCCGACAGACTGCGAAGGAAGACGGGGGTGGAGGAAGGAGGGCGGAGCGGATGTGAGGTATGAGGGATGAAATAATTAATGTAGCCACACGTAACCCTAGCCGGCTAGCCGTGAGGATGAGGGAGGGGGGCGGCGGGGGGGGAGTCGGGGTTTTTTCCGCTCTTTGTGTCTTTTTTCGACGGGCTGGACACAAAATGATGCACACACAGACGGGTTGAAAATGCACGCAGGGGGATACCTCAGTTGGGCCGTTCGATGCCAGCCAAGCCCACGAATCACATAGTACCACGGGCTCAAAACAAAGCGCGTTTTTTGTCTGGTCCAGCAGGGGGGAAATGCACCCAGTAAAATGCAAAAACAGTACTAGGCGATTGTATTTTTGTTCACTCATTTTCTCACATTTTAATGTTCTCACTCGGACCATTTGCGACAAGATATGCAAATTGTCAACAAAAAAATTTCGCAAAATAACACTGTGCGCATTTTTTTTGACCCACCTTCCCACATTGTGTTTCTATAGGTACAAGGTTCATATCATCTAGAAAAATATACCACATCAGGAGTATATGGGTGACCTCGTGCAGTTTCCCCACATAGCATTTCCCGACTACATATAGAGGCACACATAGCATAATGACGCGGCTTCACACCCAACTTACGGATCAAGTCGGTGTTGTAGAGGCAGCTTCACACCCAACTCATGAATCTAGTCCATGTGGAATCTTGGCCGACCATCCGGCGCCATCGGGACTACATATAGAGACACACATAGCCTATTCGTACGCAGCTTGAAATCAAAAAATGAGTCGCTGAACCGATTTAAATTTCAGTTAATAAGTACAAAGGTAGATCACAGACACTAAGAATTTTTCGGAGAAAAACATGAATATAAAATTGAAACATATCACTCTCCATGGATGATCCATACTGGTGGAGAGTAGTTGGAATAATCAAATTTTGCAGGCAAACGCATGATATCATCGCGCGACATCGACCATTGCCCATTGTCCACCACAGGGAATCTTCTGCGGGAAGTCTCTCCCTGGTTTAACATATGCCAGGAACTGAAGCTCCTATCATCCAGGAAATATACTCCTTTCAGAGTATATGGGTGATCTGTTACATCGAACGACATAGAAGAGCCACGCCCAACAAAGAATATTCGCCCACTGATGTCAGGAAGCAGAATCCAGGCGAATATATCATCCACTCCATTCGTCGCCCTGGTGGCCACTAACCGATGAACCAAGAAGAATGCCGTCAAACCTTCATCTTCGTTACTGTACCTTGACAGCACAAGTAATTCGCCACGGCTGGCCGTCAGGTATCTGCCGATCAAGTGTGCACCCGTCGGTGTTTGTAGAGGCAGCTTCACACCCAACTTATGAACCAAGTCTATGTGAAATCTCAGCCGACCATCCGGCGCCATCGGGACTGACATGTACAAGCAACCATCACGCAACACAGAAAAGAATGCCCCGTCATAGAATATGACGTCCTCGAAATCACCAAATAGACAACGAGTTGAGAGCTGGCATCCAAATCGACTAAAACACAATATCTGGATCCCAGCATGGAAATCTGGCAAGGTTATGGTTGCGATACTTGCAACGATAGATGCTTCGTTAGGACCAGTCCCCGCGCTGGAGACTGTCAACGCGTGCACCACGATTTGCAAATGGTTGCCACCATCAACGATAGTGACGATCTCAGGCAGAACAAAGGTTCTGCCGTTGCGCAGGTTAACAATCACAGCATTGTGCCCCTGGTCGACCGCGACGGCAACCCAGTCACGCGCGACGGAACCAATGTACCTGGAACCAGCAGGCACTCCGCGCATGGTGACACAGTGGGTGCATGCGCACTGAATACAATAAACCGTCTCGGTGGTACGGATATACTGTCTTTCCCCACGATTCGGCGACGACGCGGAGGGCGTCAGTAGCCATGGTAGTTGGTCCCCCAGGGGGGCACTAGCACACAGCCGGCGGCAGGATGCAGATGCGCAAGCGAAGTTTGTCCGTGCGACGGTGCACGTAACACCTTCTGCGATCAGAGAAGAAACCTCATCAGGCAGCTGCGGCCAGAGGCTATTGTCTGGGTTTTCTTTCACCATGAGATTTTTTTTTGAGTCGGCTGTGGTGGTGAGGGGGGTGGGCGCGGTGGTGGTTGTCGGGGGAGGTGGGGTGTGTTGAGTCGGGCAACACATTACACGACCCGACTTTTATATATAGAACCGATGACGCAAAAACCATACCAACACGCAACACTGGCATGTTGCCGCCACGTCGCAAGCTCATAGTACCAAACAAAGAACAGACATATTATATAGTGCACGATGCATTATTTTTTTCTGACGAGGATATTCATGACGCACGCCCCAGTACACAAGCTCACGCTTCAAAACCGTGTATGATTTAGTCCACTGGATAGATCACCCCTATATTATCGCGCGCCGAGCCAGAATATTCAGACTTTTTCGAGGCGAATGTGAGACGGAACTTTGGGATTCGCGGAGGTGGATCTGTCCACTTTGTAGCAGGGCGCATATAGTACTGAAAATTTCTGGCACAGGATCAGTAGGGCGCATTTATATAGTCAGACGACGACTGCAGTGCACGAGCACGACGAGTCAGGCGTCGCGTTTCGCGGGGTTAAATACAAAAAACGAATAGGAATCTTTGTCGGAGGGGGGGTACAGGTCTGAGAGGCCATTTGTTTCATCCGGAAAAAAAGCCATCGGCTTTAGACCATGAGTGCGCTAGACAGCAACGCAGCGACAAAATCAATTACTAGCAGTGTGAATCGACGTTCTCATCGCCGCACGTGTGGGCGATCAGGGGGGTTTTCATTTTTTTCTGATCAACTCCTTCACAAAACGGTGCCGGTAGAGTGCAAGACGTGGATTTAAGATACAAACACGGTCGGAGTTCAGAAAAGAAACACACTTCATCATAGATCGATTAAAAGAAAAAAAAATAAAAAGAATCCTAGTCGAAGCATCCAGTTTGCTTTTGCAGACGCGTACGTAGACTTGCGCCCGCATGTACTCCTGTAGTGCCCATATTCGCCACAAGCGTGGCATCTTCTAGTCTTCGGGCGGGCATCATCTGTTTTTGTAGTTGCCTCAACGGGGTTGTCGGCGTGCTCGTTATCGACCTTATGTTTTTTGATAGTACAAGACCTAACCATTGAGGCCTTCCTTTTATGTGACGAAGATGAAATCTCACATGGCGACTTGTACCTTGATTGCTTCGGCCTCCCTCGGGACACCACCCTAGCGGGGGCACGCACCGGGGTTTCTTCGTCGACGTTTGACGGAGTCTCAACACTGCTTACATCTATCGTCGCAGCTTCAGCAATGTTCTCACTGGCAAGCAACGCTGGTTCCACTGTAATGGCGTTGATGGCTTGCTTAGCACGGGACACATAGTCAATTGCAGTGTCAAACGCCTGACGCGATGTGCGACACATCCTCACGAGCTCCATGGTGGACGCGTAAAGCAACGCGTGCATAGTCGGGGTATCTTCCACTCGGCTGCGGGCACTGGCAACAGCAGAATCATTTGCGCCGTAATCCAACATGGCCACCCTGGTCCACCTCTTGCAAATGAGGGTGCCCGGTATGGTTTTACAACCGAGTTGGACGAGGACCTGTCATTTTTTCAAGTGGACATCATCGTCAGCGAAAAAATAGAGAAGCATGCGGGGCGAGTTAAAAATAGAAAATTAAAAGTAGTTGGGAAACACACGATCCTTTTTTTATATCTCTTACCATACCTTAACGATGTGATGGCACGGTATGCCGCTATGTTCATACATCTTACACTGGCAGAAGAACTCACTGCGGTCAGGTGAAGCACCAACCGTGTACAACGTCGGAGGAACATCCCCATCATCATTGTCCAATATCAATCTGACAACAAAGTATTCACCACCATCTATAGGTTCAACCTCGTAACCGCCAGAGTAATAAAGTTCACGGGAGAAACGGTTGAAGGTTGCGCGAGTGTACACGCGCGCGGCGTGTTTCTCAATAGGGAGGCCAGTTTTCATAACCCTGTGGCCCTGGAAGACAAAAAAAAAACAGGTCACGTAAAAACAACCATACAAATTGGTTAGCACCCGAAAAAATGTACAACTACACAAAGTCACTAAAACTACAAAATCATTTTCATATAAGACACACCTGTTTAGTCGCATGTTCTTCCTTGCCTTCATCGTTTTCACGGTCAGCAATCATCCTGTCATAATTTGACACGAATAGATGCAGTGGCGACGCACGGGGCACATATGTCTTCAACATATGATTCGCGCTTTCACTTCTTTGGGTGCTGGTCATTCCAGCACAGAATGTATTAGAGAAAAATGGTTTAGCCCACATGTGCCTATTATCGAAGGCTCTCGTTAAGAACTTGTTGCTCGTTAGCGAGTATTTGTTGACCAAGGCTTGCCATTTCTCTTCAAACTCGCTCTCGAGCATGATCTCATCGAGTAACTCATGCAGGTCTCGCTTGAAGACAGAGTTTTTCGAGTAAATTGACCCCAACGACTCTTTAGCGTTTTTAAGAACGTGCCACTTGCACCACCTGTGCCGAGTATTTGGCAGTTCAAGCTCTATGGCAGACTTCATCGCTTGGCATTGGTCTGCACGAAAACAAACCGTGAAAATGTCACGCATGGCAGTAGAATATGTACACACCGTATCCGTTCTTGTTATGTTTTTTTTACCAGTAAGGATGGTGACCGGGGGTGTACCGCCCATCATCGAGACGAAGGTAGAGAAGACCCACTTGAAGGCCTCAGTAGTCTCCTCAGTCAACAGCACCCCAGCGAAAATAGTAGACTGAAAATGATTGTTAGCACCCACAAACAGCCCGAAGGGCAAGTTGTACAAGTTCGTCCGATAAGTTGTATCAAACGTAACCACATCGCCGAATGAAGCATATTTCATGCGGCTGGAACCGTGACACCACATCAATGAGGTGACCCGGTGTGCATCGTCAGTACGCATATGAACAAGGAACCCAGGATCTTTGTTGCTCAACTCTTTAAACAGGGTCATAGTCTTATCCATGTCGCCCTGTATATTCTCGTGCGCCAACCTGGCGCACAGAGTGCGTACTGATTGTCGGCTGAACGGCACGTACGGACTCCCACCATGCATCCCAGTCAGAATCGAACAGACACGTGACGTTTGCACGTTGTTTTCGCGCAATCTCTTGACTAGATCCCTAGTCATATCGTCGATCCTACTATGGGAGTTCCACTGTCTCCTTTCGCCGTAACTACAAGATAACGGATGGTTGTGATCATCAGTGAATCGTGCCACAAACCACCCATCATCCTCCCCCCTCAACAGCCTGACCATTGCCCGACAGCTAGTCCGAATGGACCTGCCACCAAGCGCAGCATCCCGGCCCTGGAAAATAAGTAAGAAAGAAAGAAAAAAAACACAAGTGAGGCGAAGAAGGCACGAGACATAAAAGAAAAATATAAAGTGTTCTTTTAAATCGCATAAAAGAAAGAACAAAAAATGGACCTCACATGCACACACAATATCTTGACGACTGCGGCGCCCAGCACGGTTGGCTCGGTTACCACCGAAACGTATGCCAAAACCTCTCTCCCAGGAATACATGTTATACAATTCGAACGCCTCTGCCGGAGAGTCAAATTGCTTCCCTTCACTAGGCTGGAAAACATACGCACCACCACGCGCGGAGCGGAGCGCCATCTCCACGGCCCCATAGCTCCAGCGCGTATGAGGCGTAGCTATCACCATTTCCCCGCCCCCGCTGCTCACACCTTTTTTCGTGGCGGTTCCGAGGATGGGCCTGCAAGAAGCGAGATATTTCGGTGTGTGCTCGAATTCAACAGCCCACCTGCAAGCCCCATTTATAGCCCTTTTTCAGGCGTGTGGCGGGATTTCATTTTTTTTGATCTGTTTCCCGCGCAAACCAAGCCACCAAACTTCTGACTAGCGACAGCCCGCATTCAAAATATGGTAGTCTAAGGCATTTATTATCCTTCCGGAAGTGAGCAGATATTAAAAATTTTGTAATTTCGAAACGCAAGTATACTACTGTAAAACTGCAGCACACTGCAGGGTTTCTACCCAAAAGTCCACCGGCCCAACGCATCTCAGCTCAACGTTTTTCATCATGCATTTTTGCACAAAAACAGTCGTCCTAGTGAGCGTAATCGCGCCAGAAACACGCGCAACGCAGCATTTTTACTGTGTCCTCTTTTCTCCAATCGAAGCTGTCGGAAACATACAATCTTCAGTTAAAAACCCGCACATGTTCAACGTATCAAAAGATGTGGAAGAGACGCGAGCTCGTGTGCGTGACAACCCGCTGCGGCCCCAACGGGAGAGTGAACTCGAGACCTCGTGACGGCGGCGGGGACAACAGCGAAATCCATGCGTCAAAAATCAATCACCGAGAAATGCGTGGAGCGACCAGAGCAATGGGCCTCTTATTTTTTGGGCCAAGTTTTACGCGGGCTGGATAGGAAACACCCATCCGTGTGTTTTCCGAAATGTCTGGCACCCGGCACTACGAAATGCAACATGTGACTTTTTGTCTAAGTACGTCAGGGGAATCCAGCTTCATAATTATAGTGCACAGCTTAGCTAACTGACTGATTCACCTGAAAACACATAGCAAATTTCCTTTTTCCGTTCATCCGGGTCGGGGTCGAGCCAAGCATACGGAGCGACACTTTTGTTGTTGGAATGAGACGATCAAAAAAACAAAAACAAATAAAAAATTCCTCAAGGACATTATCTTTTATTCAAAAACAACACGGGGAGGGCTCATTGCTTTTTTTCTTAAATAGAGCAAATATTACACATACACTACTCACCATAATCTGTTTGTCGTTATGGCCTATCACACGGAAGTACAGTGGCACGTCCCCCGGATACATAGGGGTTATCAAGTCAATGAACTTATTATTACGAAAATGACTAGCAGAGCCCTCTGAGACATACAACACACGTGAGAAATCCCACGTATACGATCCATCGACATGTGCGTTCCGTTCTGATAGCAGAAACCATGATCGGTAAGAGACTGTAGAGTAGATATATAAAAAATTACCGAGGTGATATACCTATACTCATCGGAGAACAGCATCGTATGGGAGCCGTTGACACGGTACCATCACAAGTGGGAGGTTTGCACCACCCGTCAATACCGAAAAGAGTGGCCTTTATCTTTCTGTAGCTGTCGACCTCAATCAACAAAAAGTCACAACAATCTGCCCCCATCGCGGCCATGATGTCAGGCCAGCCGTCAATCAAGAAAAAAACACCACCGATGTCGAGAGTTTTAGATATGTATTCGCAACCATCTGCCAGCCGGATACGCACAGTGTCGCCGTTGACCAGCTGGAACTTCTCAGCAATATTACAAGGAAGACGCTATAAGTTGCATTGAGGAAAAAAACGAAAGAACAACGAATCAGTTCGTAGATTCAATAAAGTTTGATAAACAGTACGCGCGCGTTTGGTCAATAAAAATCTCACAAAGCTGTGGCGGTCCCGGTGATGCAGACGGACGAGCCGTGGAAAGTTACTCATCGTGGAACCAAAGTGCTGGTGGGGCGGAGGTGGTGGGATGCTTGTAGGATGCGCGTAGGATGCGCGGCGGGGTGCTTGTTTATAGAGAAAACTATCCCCTTTTTTCATTTTTTCCGGTTGGTCACGGTATCATACGGTGCATGATAATGTTCTAGGAATTCCATTAATGCAGGTAGGCACGCTTGTCATATTGTTCATCATATAGCACACCCGCGGAATACGCGCAAAAAAACGTTGCTGCCGCAGGCCGCTGCGCACCACCGACACACACCCGCACGTTGTCGTATTGATCGTCACATAGGATCCCAGGTGATACGTGCAAAAAAACGAGCGGCGGCGCAGGCCGCTGGCACCCCAGGACAACCGCACATGGCACATACACAAAAAAAAGCATACGGAATAGGACACTATGTTTTTGCTGGTGTCTTAAATGAGAAAGTCAGAATATATAGTAAGAGTAGCCCAGTCTGCGAAACTTGACCACAAGAATATACAGTACGTTTACTTATCTGACAAGACACAAGACGCACACATCATGTTTTTATGGTTACATTAGTGCCATAATAACGTTTCCACCTAAACCAGATGTGCGAAAACATACACACACAAACCACGAATACACAAGCACAGTTCTGGAACAAATGAAAGTGGCGGGCGATAGCAAATCACTCTTGGTGTGTGTGGTGTGGGGGGGAGGGGGGGTGTTCATCTAATCGTTTGCCCATGTCGATGTTGTAATCCCCGAAGCCATCTCTTCGTTTCTTCATTTCGTCTCGATCGGTCACCGCCTTATCAAGCGCCTGTTTGGAAAAAAAAGCTCACAGGACGCACGGTGTCAGAAATTATGTGTTGATCTGTTCGCTCATCTCAACCGGGACTTTTCAGCAAGAGGAATACTCACATCGACACCCTGAGCCCCCAATCCATGCAGAAGGCCAACTTGGTCGTCGCAAGAACGTACACGCTTACTGGGGTTGCGCGCAGCAGGGCCACCATGCTTATAAACCTACGGGTTAGGCGTGTGCAAAAAAATCCAATAGTGTTATCATGCCGAAAGCCAAACAACAGTTCCAAAAAACAAGACGGATATGTGTATGCGCACCATCAGCTCGTCTTGCAGGCGGCGAATATACGATATAACATTATCAAGCAGCGCGATACGTCGCGTCGACTACACACGGCAACGGTGAATCAGGACACACAGTACGTGAAAAACATCAAAAATAGAATCATTTCTAGCGAGTTCTTAAACGTCATTACCACGGAACACCCAGGCACCAAGCTCGCCAGAACAGCCAGTCTGTCCGTCATCATGCGTCTCCTGTCCTGTGCAGGGATTACGCAGCGTACACAATGAGGCATGCGCACTAACTGACGAACACATTTTATGCGTGTATATATCCTTCTTTAAAATTTCTTTCCAAACCTTTCCGGTAAGAGGCTGGCGGTGATCTGTGGCGGCTCCGGGAGAACGAAGCTCTTCGACAGAGTAAGAACACATGCGCAGCTCGAGAAGGCCTCCGTCGGTGTCGTCGAACTACGTGCATCCAAAAGATTATCAGGAGGCAAATAGCTAGTTTACACCAACACCAATCTTGGAAAAAAATCACGAAGAGAGACCGTACCCTACTATGTTGCTCGCTCGAACCACTGCCCACGAGACTATCAGTCGCACGCAATGCGCGGTATCGGTCACCCACAGAACAATATGACGTGGCGGCTAAAGACGCCGGGGCCTGGGTGTCTACGGCCAGCTCGCCGGAACCACCAGTCGACGACGCCATACCACCAGATACGTCCGAGAGCCGCAGCGGTTACGAGCAGAACGGCGAGCAGAACGGGGGTGTATGTGTGTGTGGGGGAGGCGGGCGGCGGTGGACAAGGGCGTGACCGGGCGAGCGAGGTAGATGGAGGTGAATGGTTGTGTGTGGTGGGTGGCGAGGGGGAGTGAAGAAGGCTTGCGAGGGGACTGGAGGAGGGGCAGGGAAGATGTGCATTTTAGCCTTGATGCTCTGAAAAAGCGAGAAAATACAGAGAAGCATGGATATTACTTCTATTTTTTATCGTCCGCTTACTAGAAAGGTGTGAACGTCGACTGATGTACGTCTAGCATTAAGGCGCGCAAGTACGAAAAAGTAGGGGTCAACACGTGAGCCAAACAAAAGCAGGAGAGCGCACATGGGGGAACCGACGACCGACTGGAAAATTGCATCGAAATCTGGGCTGCAAGCCACCGTGACCGCACCAGCGGGTTATAGCCGCGCTCCGTTTTTTCAGTAGGGACGTCATTAACTGGACTGCAAACCCCGATTGCTGCGATACATGGACACAAATTGTAAACTCATAAGGGATGAGCCGGTAAACGGTTTTCTTTTTTACTGCAGTGACGATAAATTTGAGCTAAACACGTAATACATTAGCTAAGATAGTCGGATAAAAAATCACTCATCAGTGCATAACGAGGGACTCCAATCGAAATACAACGAGACGCACAAGCATCAAATCTCGTCAGGCCACCTCTTGGACAAACTGGACTGGCAGATCGCCTTTGTTATTTCCTAGATGAAGCAAATCCTGAAGAAGAGTCTGGCGCACGACGCAAATATCCTCATCCTGTCGAAAAAAAGCACTTCAAAAAAAAAAGGAGCACACAAATAGTATACTAGACGAAGTGCACGCACGCTGTCTATAGAAGCGTGGTGTGTAACACCATCGAAAGTCTTCGCGAACTGCAATGCCATCAACCCAGACGTGTCGGCACTGCGCGCAAAAAAGATCAATCATTTGAGGGGCAACGCATTACACACATTATGATTAATACATCTCTTATCACGTACCCATCAGGCATGCACTTCCTGGCATCAATGAACACATTGGCATCGTCCTCGGACCGTGGGCACCATCCGTCGAAGAACGCGTTGGCGCACTCGTATAAAGATTCGCTCATGCATTTTAGAACACGCCTATGCCGCGCCCACACATCATCCTGGCACATGTCAGAGCGGTCTGATAGACCGTACATGGTGATCTGTGTCCTCTTCACGTCCCATGCAACGCATGCCCAGTGGTCTCCCATATCAACAAGTGCGATGATCTAGGGATAAGATATATCAATTTTTTACGTGATCATTGATAGGAGTAACACATAGAAGTAGCAAAGAGGATGCCAGTAAAGTAATAGTACCAGCTGACAGCGAGATAGGTCGTATGTTATGTGATCCCCGATAAACTGTGAACGCACACGCCTCGAGGTGACAACATTGTCACACGCCGTTGCTTTCTCCTGCGTTGCACCAAAAAAAAAAGCAGTGATCACACAAGCCATACGGCAGTCATACAGTAATCGTGATGCATTATGATTTCATGCGATAACTCACACTGAAAACTGTCTCTACGAAATGGCGCCATACGGCAGTCGGTTTGTCTCCATATAACGACTTGTCGCTCCACACAAGACACCTAAAAAATGCATCGCACGTGGATGGGCTCACCCTAATATGGCCAGCGAACTCTTTGATTATGGTACACGCCTGTAGCTCAATCAAGTGTGGCACATCATGACGAATCCACACGCTAAAAAAAATGTATTAAAGTGTCAGATAAAATTCTAAAATGAACATCTGGTGTAGTTATCATGAAAACTACGTGCCAACCAACCTCGGGTCGCCGGACACATTACTCTGCGCCCACGTGAAAAACGTGTGAGCTTCACTATAGATACCGCAGCCGCGCGTATCGTTCTGGTCCCAAGGACTCGGCAGAGTCCTACCACTGCGGAGTTTTTTCTTGATGATTGGTGAGCCGGATATGTCAAACTCGGATGCATCAGCGTTTAAGTCTATAGCATCAATTGCCTTGCGAGCATCGACAAACAAGTTCCGATCTATATCCAAGTCGGCCCCCGCATGCCTCCTGCACTTGCGAGGCGGGCTTGGAAAAACAGGTGATTTCGAAGCAACAGCGGGAGGAGTTGGTGTAAACACGTCAAAATCTATATCTTCAATGCCAAGATCAAAAGATGGGAAGGGGTCACCGACGTCCGCAGCGCGAGTCGCTGATGCAGCGGCGACACACAAGAAGCAGATGGCAGTATGCACGTCAGTCGTGTAATATATCTTCACATAGTGACTACCATGCGGGAATAGACAATGGATTTACCTTTGACCTGACAGTCGATCCCACCTCGTTGCAGCTCCGATACGCGTCTATCATGCAAGGTACGGAGTGTGCTCACGAGCAAGGCAGTGTCTTTCTCTATTTCATTACGCGCGATTGTCAAGTGCTTCAGACACCTAGCAGTGTGTTGTCTGATAGCTATAACTGTCATGGTCTCTATATCTTCGGGCCGTTGAACCTCGTCGCCATTAACAGAACACTGTGCAATACATAGAAAGTCAAGCACTTTGTAGGTGACAAAGACTATATGTCGTGAAGAAACTCACACGTGAAGGCCAAAAAAAAACAAAGCAATTTTTTTGTGTACACTTACAACTTTTGCAGTCCCTGGACCGACCGGATCACGTTCAACGCGCACGGCGCTCCCGGCAGAGGAACCAGATCCTGACATGTGTGTACGGTTCCTTTTCACGCTTGAAACAAGACGACACTGGAGTGGTTTGGGCACTTGTCCCCACACAACATATGGGGAGGTCTCTGCGGTGTTTACCTCACTGCACGTTGCGACATCAGAATTAGCGAAAGCATCCGCGAATTGCCGGGGCTTGGCCTGCACGATGGCGAACACGTGTTAATAAAGAATGAAAAACACATCCCATGGAATAATGACGAGATCGATTGCTAACTTTTCCGAGATGAATTTCCGAATCAAGCGGAGACCCATGCGGACTCACAGTCGGCTAAAACAAATTTTGTCAACGTCCCGAGTTGTAAAATTGCATCCTCGGGAGACCATCAGGTAAACCAGAAACACCGTCGTAAACGATGTTCTCAAAATAGAATACCTACAAAGAAAAATTCAACATTAGCATTTTTTGGCAAGTGCAACGTTTGCTGCAAAACCAAATTACTCACCACCAGCGCGAAAAGACACCCTGCGGGAGGCGTGGGTGTCATACGTTTCCGTTTGTCTATCTTCGCAGAACAGTACATATGCATGCATTCGGACAACAGCAGCCCACACCAATTGAATGCATGTATTTTCGAAGTGTCTTTCAAAGCAGGCCAGTAATGGGTACTCTCCGCATCACCAGCTACTTTGCTATCAACTAATGCACTGACAGTGTATACGATGAAGGCAGTTAAGAAGCTGTCTTCATCATCAGATGTCATGCCACTGTTGAATTTATTAAGCACCCGTTCAGCCGCAACGCTTGGGATGTCTTCTTCACTGTCCATCAGTAGCCTTGTACGGATTGTAACCCTCATACCTTCACTCTTGTCTAACGATGCATCCCACACATGTTTCCCCGACTGTGGTAAGCCAGTAATCTTGTGGATATCGCCAGCACGCATCATTGTTCGGCTTCCTCCAATGTCTACCGTTTGCATTACAGTGTCAACCCTATCCATAAGCCAAACGCTAAACTGCTCGTCGTACCGCACTTTCAGTGGGTAGTCAATGAATGCACCGAAACCAGCCGCCCGTACTAAATGACGTTGCCGCTCGGACAAGCGTGCAACGATATTCGTTAGACCCTCGAATAGTTCAGGGTTACCGAAAGTGTACGACACGTCGGTGACATGAGAGGTTCGCCCCCACATCACAGACTTGCTATGTGTCCGCTTGGACCTTGCGCCGATCGCCGATCGCATCCTCATCATCGCACGGTATACCTGGGCGACGCGGGAACACACATATGTTAAAACATGATTGCTTGTAAAAAACAATTTTAATCACGCCTACGATACTAAAAAGACAACACAAACGTTTATAAAAATCACGAATAATGGACGGACACACCGGGGGGGTTGGCACGGCGTGTGTGCTCACTGCGGAGGAGAGAGAAATATCCCAAATAGCAGGGATGTAGGCCGGTGGCA
This sequence comes from Themeda triandra, assembly GCA_018135685.1. NCBI lineage: Eukaryota > Viridiplantae > Streptophyta > Magnoliopsida > Poales > Poaceae > Themeda > Themeda triandra. Next base: position 88,938 of record JAENPR010001558.1, on the reverse strand, counting down.
CGCTACGATGACGACTCTACCAAAAAGTGATGCTCTATTATATAGCCGGCGCCCCCCCCCCCTCCCGCAACAACCGAGCATGTGATGACGATAATCTTATGGAATTTGAATTTTCCCGCGCAAGAACGTCGATCAGACGATGCACATGCTCATTTATTTTTTTGCGTCAACACGTGCCGCTCAGCTATCGTATGGACCAGGCAGCGTCAGGGTGTATTCATAGAGAAGTCAGAAAGGACACTTTTTTTTCAGGAGCATCATCTTCCGACTGCACAATGCACCGGCCCTTGTCTCCCGCGCATGATCAAATTTTTCATTTACTACCGGCAGGTCACCTAAAAAGGGTACAGACAAAATAAATGCCCAAAGGGCGCAGGCAGCTGGTGCATACTGACATTAAGCACGTTTGTGCGTTCGCTTTTTTGGTATAAATTGGGATTGCATCGCGGTGCAGGCGCGGGAAGGAAAGCCGGAGGCATTTTCAAACAGATGGATGGAAGGTAATCACAAAATCATCTGCCCACATTTCGCGCTGATGGCTTTTTTTGTGTTTGTTTCTACAACTCGTACCACCCAATTTTTGCTTTTGCATGGTCATTTGTTGCATGTAAAACCAGTAGGGTACCAGGTAGAGGTGTGGCGGAAGAGGTCAACTTCAGCGTTTCAAACTGCGGACGACGGTTGGTACTAATTACATTTCCTACATTTTTGGGCTTTTTTTATTCATGTTGGTACTAATAATCTAACACTCACGTTAGCAGAGGCTGCCATCGTACCGTACAACGCAACCGCGCGCCGCGTGGACGTATTGGCTGTATATCGTCGCTAGGAGCGGCAACTCTTATAAGGTTTTGATCGAAAACGTTGGCGAAGAACACGCACTGACTGACGGTTGGGAGTCATGCTGGGCACGAGAGGGTGTACTTGAAGGCGATACAATACGCCTGCGCCAAGTTGGAGAAGATTTGATCAGGCTGTCATTGTACAGGAACGGATTGGCCGTGCAGCCCACAGACGGCCGGTCAGATCGCCGTTGTTATGGTATTTCATCTCGCTTTTTTCGGTACATGAACTTGAGCCACATGCCCGCGGTCTACACATTTACATAGTTTTAACTAATACGCATCGCAGATATCAGCTTGGCAGCTTTTATTTTATGGAATGGCCGGTTCATACGCGTGTTTCGTCGATGTCAAGAGACCAACTATCACATCTTCATCTCCGTGGTATCTCATATCAGTGCCGACAAAGGACTGGTAAGTTTTAAATACTCTCTTCGTCCAATCAGCACGTGTTTTTTCCGTCAGTTTGTCAATAACAATTTCCTCAACACAAAATCCTTCCCCCCGGTACAGTGGGTACCGTTGCAGGTGCTCCCAGCAGAACAGACGGATGGATGCATATTTGCGTTGAAGCATCACCGGTCGTCACTACACGTCCCCACGTCAGTAACAATAACACGGTCAAGAATCATTATAGACGACAAATACTGGCATCTGTTCGCCGACGAATACGACATAAGAGAAGAACACGTGGTTGCTGTATGGTGCGAGCAGATGGGGTCTCTAGTTAATTTCGTGTGCGAGACATTAAATTAAACAGCATCGACGACCGGGGCGACATTTTTTATGTATCTTTCTTTCTTTGTCCATTTTGCATTTTTGATTTAATGCATTTTTTTACAGAAGATAAATCACAGCAATCTCTTTTCATAGAACACATTCTTTGTGTTAAAACAAATGCAAGTACGATTCAATGGACCCAAATCTGGAACGAAAATACATTAGACGCACACAAAAGTGAAAAAAAAGAAAATACAGATGATACACGATGATAAACATCACATGCCCGCGTCTCCAACGAGACCTATGACTCATGCCTCAACCAACACGGTGGCGAATACGTGGACATGCGCGAGCCCAAGTTTAGACGTATTATATTCATCGTTGCCGGGTCCCAAAACCCACAGTCCACCGATGGATAAGCGCGGCACGGCACACTCGTCCAACGAATCATCCTCCATTGGTTGTAGAATCGGTCGTCCACAAAATACACCCCTGGATGAAACCCGGCATGATCAGTTGTCTCGTAGCAAATCGAGCACCCACGTCCCAAGACGAAGATGCGGCCATCGAAATCTTCCAGGGGCCTCCAGTAGTATAGTTCACCTTGTACACCGATTAGATGGATCTGCACCATCCGATAAACCACAAAACGAGTGGTCAATCCACCGTACTCTGCGCTGTGACGCGAGACCATAAGGATCTCACCCCTGCTCTTAACTAGGTACCTAGCCAAAACAAATCCATGTTGTGTATCGATCAATCCTACAAAAGATCTTAAGGAATGAGATAGTGAGCTAGATCTGGGTGAGGATGTACTACGACTAACAGACGATATCAATACATCGCATTCACGCGTCAATGTATGGAAGGCATCATTGAAGAAAATGACATCCTCAAACTCACCGGTAAGTCGAGCAGTTGATACTCTATTACCGAGGGGGAAGAATGACACCAGAGAAGTGCCAAATTTTTTCCACGGGGTCAGCACGCTGCACAAAGCTGCAACTATACAGCTTTGCCCGGATGCTGGAAGTGATGAAAGGGCTGCAGCGTGAATGATCACACGTGCAGGGTTAGGGATGTCGTTTAAGATAACGAGATCGGCGAGGTCAGTAGATTGCCCATCTGCAATATTCACGAGGACGTGGCCGTTGAAGACACCGATGCCCATGGCGGTCCAACCGGAACCAAAACTACCTATCATCCTACCACCAAGAACACTAAAAGGCAGCGCCACCCTGTGAGTGCGTCTGCAATCTACACAGAACACACGCTCGTTCCAAGCGACGGCATCACCGTGGCGTGGAACGGGGATGTCGGCTCGGGGCACGAAAACCCATGGCAACTGACCATTAGAAGTGTTGTTGAACGATACGTCACCGCTTTGAGAGGCGATGTACGCGAATGCCCGCCGTGCAACGAAGCACGGCAGACGGTCTGCTATGGAGCCGATGATATCGTTGGGGAGACGATGGATGCCATGTGGGCCGATTGATCGTGAGCAGGTGGACGAAGACATCCAGCGGGTGGAGTGTGTGTGTGTGCGGGCTCGGTGGGGAGGGGGGAGGTGACGCTGGTTGGGAGCGGTGTATGCGTCAATGAAACATCAACGCCCTCTGGTACTGGCTTTATATAACCCGGCAGGGGGTGGAGTGTTTTGGGGGGGGGGTGGGTGTGGTGTGCGGGAGAAGAGATAGGCACGAGAAGAGAGTCTAACAGGTAGGGGCAGCGGTTATTTTACAACAGCCGTATTAACATCTCTTTTTGTCTTGACCAAGCTAAATACTCCACCCAACACTAAGAAGATACCCAAGGACATGTACCAAACCGAGGTGGACTCGATCGCGGCCCGTATCCCGGCGTGCCACTGCCCGCTCATGGAGAGGAGCGGGCGGCTTATCTGGTTCAAGTTCGTCATCTCGGCGATCCCAATCTACACTATCATTGCGGATGGCTTGCCCCATTGGGTCACCGAGGAGATCAACAACATCTGCAGATGATTATTCTGGATCTGGAAGGAGGCTCCATCAGTGGGGAGTGCACGGTGGCATTGCCCACTGCATGCCGGCCTACTGATCTGGGGGGTTGGGAATCCCAGACCTCCGGTGTACCCCGATAGACTTGCAGTCCAGATGGCTCTGGCTACACCACACGGGGCGTGGACCGCGCTTTGGTCGCAGTTGGAGAATCAAGGTGCCCAGTGAGGTGCACGACTTCTCCCGCGCCTCTATGTTCACGGTACTTGGTGACGGCAGATCCACAATATTCTGGGCTGCGAGGTGGATAGGGGGCTCTCTGTGCGGGACACCGCGCCACACCTGCTCCATTACGTCGTTGCTAGGGCACCCGGGAGACCACTGTTGCGGAGGGGTTGCACCACGGACCAAACGGTCGAACCTGGGTGCGGCAGATCTCCGGGGGGATATCTGTCGCGGTCATCAGAGAGTAACTCAACCTTTGGCACAGGTTTGATCGGGTCGCTCCCTCTGAGACAGCGGACCGAATAATTTTGGAAGTGGTCAGCAGATGGGAAATATAGTGCCAAATCAGCCTACAGGGCACTCTATGCGGGGTCCCACACCAACCCCAGGTTGCAAGAGGAGCTGGCAGACGTGGGCACCCCTCAGGGTCCAGATCTCCCTCTGGCTTGCCATACGCATACGCCATTAGACGGCAAACAGGCAGCACAGGCACGGGGCTACAGGCGAACGACAACTGCTACATATGTGACCAGAAACCATAAACAATTGACCACATCATCGCAGAGTGCCCATCTCCCGACAGGTGTGGTGGAACATCTTCGCGGCGCTACATGCAGACACCTCGGGGAACGGAACACCGGCCATCAACCCTATGGGGCCTATGGGGACCTATGGGGCGAAGTGGCACGTAGCCAAAAGAAAAGCTGCAGACACGTTGTTCGCAATCGTAGACTGGGAGATCCCGGAAGGAGAGGATGTAAGGTGTTTCAGTGGCGCTGAGGCCACCTTCCAACAGATCGTTAGAAACATCAATCCACACCGTCGACATGTGGATCGGAGCCGGTTCAGCAAAGCACTGTAGGCCGCAACAGGGGTACGTGAGGCCGCACCGGTTCAGCCCCGCACCGGTTCATCCAACATGTGGATCGGCGCACCGTAACAGCGGGGATTTCGGGAACACGGCGCCTCGGTGTCCGTCGGACTCGCGGCGGTATGTGAAGCCGAGAAGCGGGGTGATTGGCGTCCTTTTACTCTGCTCTTAGCCATTTTATAAGCTTTGGCACAAAATACCGTTGCAATGTAATCGAACGCTAGAGAGATGCAGTAGTTAGGCAAAAGTGTGTGCGATGCGACGGTTTGTTGTCATCTTGCAACCAAAAAAAATGACGTAGACGCGCAACTTTGTGTTTCAATACACAGATTGAAAAAAGCGGTCGGGCAATCCTTCCCGACGATGTCGGCACGTATATCCATAAAAAATGCATCAGAGTATCATGGCTGGACATGTAGTTTTGTGCACCGCGGTCCGGCCTTTTTCCCCACTTTTGGTTCGTGCATTACAATCCACTAGTATACACGGCCGGAAGGAATGTGGGGGGGGGGAGGGCTGGGCAGACGGGCTGCCAACGTCATCATATTACACGCAGCAGTGCGACCGCCGCGCACACCATTAGAACAAACATTTCATGAACAAATTCGCGTCAACATTCGGGCTCATGAAAAATACATAGAAGATTACAATCAACGTTTCGTGTATTATGGTGGCAATAACACGGCTTATTAAAAAATACATACTCTCGAGCATACAAACTTCATGGATGAAACCACGCGGAGGGAGAATACATGGAAGTTTTGCTCAACAACGGCCACCTGTACACCGGAGATAACTCATTCGGAGTCCAAGCACCTCTGTCGATACAGTTGAAGCGCCCAGATTGCGTGTTGTCCATAAACATCAGTCCCGTCCGGAATTCGCTGTCGTCCACAAAGTACACACCTTCACGCATGGATGGATAATCCTCGACTTCAAACGCAGCCGAACATCCACGGCCGACGAATATCACTCGACCATCGAATGATTGAAGCTCATCCCACACGTGAACAAACGAACCATGCTCGTCAGTTGTTGCACCGCGAGTGAAAAGCTTGAAAGACACCGTCATCGAGTTTGCATGACGCCCCACGCGTTCAACCATCATCAGATCGCCCCTGCTATGTACAATATACCGCTCGAGCACATGATCGTCAGCCGATCCATCAACGGCGGCAAACTGGATAAACGCCGGGAACACTTGCAGGTACTCGGCTGGGTGCTCCTCATGGAAACATGCTGTACAGATCACAAGGTTCCGATGGCGCGTGAGCACATGAAAACTCCCATTGTAGTACATGATATCATCAGCATGGCAATTGACAACTGATGAGCCAACCGTCCCTCCCAAACGCCAAAATGAAAGGATAGTTTCGTTGACGTACCGGCCCCTGGACGGCAATCTAGCAATTGCACCGGCTACACAACGTGTCCCATTGTCCGGGCTACAAGACAATACCATGCACCGAATGTCCATGTGTACAGGGGCAACGGGAGACCACAGCACCATCGACTCCGGCAGCTGCAACGACAGGCCGGAGTAAACATTGATGATCATGTTGCCGCAGTCGCCCCCGTAGGAGCAAAATATCCACCCACCACTACGTGTCCCGAATACCCGCGCACCCGAAGCAACTGACGGCATGCGGATGTTGTGCGGCATGCGGTCAATCGCACAAAAGAAACGGAAATAGCACTAGCCGCGTCTCACATCCCCGCTAGGATCTACCGCTGGCAAAAAAGACCATGGCAGTTGGGGAGACGGTGCAGCCATACGTGCGCCATCATTCCATGAACGGCCGACAGCTGACATGTGTCCTCTATGAGCGAGACACGGCAGCCGCCCAGCTACAATGGCCAGGGCGTCGCGTGGCACGGAGCTCATGTCTCTCTTCTCGTCTCTACTTAGACCGCTTTGAGGGGTGATAATGCAGCTATCTGGGGGAGGCACAAAGGGAGGGGTCGCGCTGGATATGGTCTCATGATCGATCTTCATTCGGCCTATTTATACCATAAGGACATCACATGCCCGTTCTTTGATCAAAAGTATGCACTGTGAGACACGGAGGGCAGTGAAAATAGTATCACACACGAGCGTGGATGTGTCACATGTACGCACGCGTACATGATTTTTGGGAGCGCACGGGGCGTCGGAGCGCGATTTTTAACGACGTACCAGGTGATTTTTTACCCACAAGTATGTCGATGGCATTAAGGGCATACGGACAAGTGACTTTCTGGTTCGTGCAGTCTTTCTTTTTGCATGAATCTCGAGTGGGACGCCATATACGTTTCTTCACATGCGATGATGGAATACCGGGTGTGAGCGACGCTTTCTCTGCCGGACACACTCGCTTTGTTGGTGCGCAAAACGACATCAGCATGCCATACACTTGATTCAGAGAAGGAACTTGTGTCATTGACGGTACATACAAACATTTTCACGTAAAAATCGCACAACCGACGACTGACCCATCAGCTTTTTCCATTAGCATAAAATACAACCAGTCACCACACAGGTGAACGCGTTGAGTGAATAAGGTATCACCGCCTGCCAGCGTCGACGGAACGAGACAAAAAACACAGAGCCAGTATATGATATGTTGACAAAGGCTGCGTGCACCGCGGACGTACCCACCAACAGTCCGCCTCTGACAGGTACACGTGCGGGATCCGGAGCGAGCACGCACCTCTGGTCATGGCGGCAAAAATCACGCGCGCGTGTCGTTGGCAGATCGAAACAGCGGCGAAAAAACGGCGCAACGGACCAACTGCGTCAAAAATGCCACCATCATTGCATAACTGACAAAGACGTACGTACATTGGTATGATTTTTTATGAAACAGATGACGCCACCGGGAATTTTTTTAGAAAAAATACGAGTACAAACGCATGTTTATATTTCCACCGAAAAGGCGGCACGGCAAACAAGCGGGGGATGGACATCGGTGTGGATACATGCGCAAATAGGGAGGCATACGACTAGTTAGTGTGTGGATTTGTTTCGCGTCACTTTTGAAAAAATAACCACACGCGCAGCCATGACGACCCACGTGCAAGCACGTGTTATAAAAAAGGCAAAATACCATCCAGCACCTGGGGAGAAACAGCGTGCAAGTATAACAAACTTTTCGCATGTGAGTTTCAAAAAAAAACCCTTTCGCATACGCAACGTTGCATCATCTGATCGAGGCCGTCGCACACAATTTTTGATAACGATACGTGACCCGTGAGACAACACGTGCGCGCGTTGGGACGAAGTCATTGCCCACGGCGCGCTGTATTCTTTTTTTGGAGCAGGAAGGAAATAGATGATTAATGACAAATATCTAGACCAATCGCAACCATTTTATTACACGCATGGGTGAGACACACAGGGGTACTGTCGACATGGACCAATCACAAACGAAACTACGCCGCCTACACATGCGGTGCTTCGGTCGCAGCAGCAAACCTACCCCTGGCGCATTCCAGATCCACAGGCAGCTGCACCCTGTTTATTTTGCTGAACACCATCTCATAAGCAACTTCAACTTGAGTTCTCTCTAATCGCTTCTTCTGCGCAAAAAAAAAAAAACAACGCGGGCAAAAGCATTTATGGTCATCTACAAACATGCGCGGCGTGCCGGTGCTATAGGAATAAAATCACAAACTGACCTGGTATACACGGGCGTCGACGTCGCCACCGTTGTAGTGCGCAGCGCACACCAAGGCGTAAGTAAGCGTCAGCTCCCTACGTTTTTTTAAACCATTGTAAGCAAACGTGTGATCCTCTTATTATCATTATTTGTGTATGGAAGATTTTCTCACCTTGCACACCTCGTTTGGTTATGTATGGCAACTTCCCAGTCGCCTATTGCCGGCATCGTATCGGGTGATACGCACTGCAAGCAATGCAAAACTGCGTCTACAACCGGCGTCATGATTGGTTGATGACGCTGGCGGATGACCTCCTTGTCTTCCTCGTAGGGGTTCGGATCGTAGACAGCGAGTATCTTCTTGTCGACGTCTAGTATATAGCATGTCCAATACCCGTCCACCCGCACCGGACAGCAAAACTGAGCCACACAAAAATACTTCGTTAAAACTGAGCCCAAGCAGCAGCCGCACATGCATATACATGGGCGCGGTGCTTTTCTTTTTTGCTTACCAGCTTGCAGTCATTTATACGCAGCGGATGGACATGCAGACCGAAGTTGAAATGGAGCGCGTCTGTGTTGTAACCCAACGAAGCGGGAAGCTGCACGACATTTTTCATGGCAGTTTGTTAACGCGAATATGGATTTATTGGCCCTTTTTTCGCGCGCGCGCGTGTGTGTGTCAGGAGGGGTGTGGGGGGGGTGGGTGAGAGTTTTAGTACCACATTTGACGCCCAACCGTGCGTTAGGTAGTGCCTCGGCGATGGTGCACTTATCGTAGCAAATTTGTCGGTCTCCTTGTGCCTCAGCACTTTAACAAAAGCGTCACAGACCGCTTCTTCCACGACCGGGTGTTGGTACAAACGCTTGCCCCCTACCTTCGCGGGTCCGGAGGAGGAGGGCGAAGGTTTCCCAAACAGAGTGTGGGATCCAAACAATTGCCCAAGTGAGACAAGAGCTAGTGGGCCCCCTTTGGGGTTTTTGCATTAATTGGGACCAAAAATGTCCAGGGTCCTCTCCCTACACTTGCCATACCCTTGGTATTTATAGGCCATACCAAGGGTCAAATGGCTTTTTACAATAGGGTTTCAACTTTGATCACACTTACAAGCGGGCCTCAACAAGGGCAATACCGTACATTGTAAAATTAAATACACCTTCATCTAATCCTATCCCAAGACGCCAAGTGTCATGCCTTCCAGGACTCCACGTGTCGCCCTCTGGTGCCGCCACGCATCGGGCCATCGGCGCCGCCTTGCATCCGTCTTGCAAGCAGTCGTCCGGAGGTCTTCCGCCGCCTGTAGGGCTAGGTGGCTGAATACCTCCTTCGAAGGTCTTCGGGGACCTCGCTCATCGCGGAGGTCTTGGGAGACTCCTCCGAATCATCAAGTACCCGCGCTATAAGAGGTTTGAAGAGCCCGACTAAGGAGGTATGACGTACCTTCGCCGAATCGCTAAGACGGACTCCGACGACCTTCGCCATGAAAGGGCATACGACGGCGAAGGTCGTCCGTGGTTGCTCAGTAGCTTTGCCTGTCTTGGCCCATGCTAGGGCCGCGGAGCTAAGTAGGGGGTCCTAGCGGAGGTTGTTCCCCCCAACAGTAGCCCCACGATGGTTCGGCCCGGCTGGCGGGGTCGGAGCAACGCCCTTAAGAAAAGAGGGGGAATGGTCCGATGGCGTGTGGCCTGAGGTCCACCTCCGCAGCGACGCCCAACCGTTGCTCGCGGCCCGTTTTAGCTGGGCCCAGTTGCGCTTTATTTTAATCGATTAATGGGCCGGACTGGGCTTCGCAGCCGTGGCGGCGACGGGACAATTAGGGTTTGCGTGGCGCTTTACCCACCGCTGGATCGTCGGATCCTCGAGATTGGTGCCGCCCTTTCATGGGTGAAACCCCCGGCTTATAAATAGTCGGGGTGGGTTGAAAGAGACACTTTTTACCCGCGCCGTGCCTTTGCCTTTGCGCAACTTGCTTCTACATCTTGCTTACATTCGCTCCTTCGCATCCGGAGGTAGTAGATTCGTGCGGGGGTGAGAGGCATCAGGAAGTCGGAGGTTGTCTTGTGGGAGCGGAGGTAGTCGTTTGATGGCGAAGGGATCTGAGGCGAAGGGGACTGACGCCATGGGCACTGTTAGCACCCTCCCTGTCTATGAGATCGGAGCTAGTTCAATGGCGGCGGGGGATCTCGATAGGTTCGCTGCCAGAGGTTGGCTGGAGAGGGGCAGGGCGACTGCTCCCGGAGGTGTGCTGACGCCGCACCCTGACAACAATCAGGTGGTGGTCTTTGAAGCTTTCTTTGAAGCAGGGCTGCGGTTTCCGCCTCACCCGCTGGTGCTGGGCGCACTGCGGAAGTTCAGCGTGCAGTTCCATCACCTGACGCCCAATAGCTTCTCGAAGCTTTGCGCGTTTGTGTGGGGATGTCACTCACAGGGGGTGGAGCCGACTGTGGAGGGCTTCGCGAAGGTGCACAGCATGCATGTGCAGAGGAAGATGAAGACGGTGACCACCGGCGACAAGACGGTGACGGAGGACAGCCAATTCGGGGTTCTTACGTTCCGTCGATGGAACAACGCGAAGGTGCCGGTGCAAGCTCAGAAGAACAAGTGGGAAGGTTGGCTGAACAAATGGTTCTATTACCGTTTGGATGATGCGGAGGGGCGTGACTTGGCGGGCGACCTTCGCCCGCTCCCGGACAAGGATACTCTAAAGGTGACCACCGCTTCCCACCAAGGGTCACGGCTCTGCGAGGACGCGATGCGTGACCTCTCTCGGTGTATGACGCAGCGGGATGTGTTCGCGGAGTATCACTGCGCGAAGGTCGTGCCTCTGAAAGCCGACCATGATTGGACAGGCCTGGTGAAGGAAGGGCCGTCATCTTATGCGGCTATGGGGTACGAGTTTCTGAAGGACCTAAACTTGCCGAACCTCCGCGTTGCTTGGGCGGAGGAGCTCTCCTCCGCTTCGAGTGAGGCGGAGGCTTTGAAGAAGATTCGTTGTGTGGTGGAAGCGGAGGTGCTGGAGCTCGTCGGGAAAGTGGACGCCGAGGAGCAACGAAAGATGAAGGAGGAGATGGAGGGGGTCACCCGAGTGAACTGGGTTTATGACCTACTTGGCATCAAGTACCGGGCGAGGCCGAAGCCGCCGCCCCAACGAAGGAGAAGCGAACGGACTAAGAAGCGGCCGGCAACGAAAACAGCCTCGAGACCTCCGAGGTCTCGGCTAGCGATGATGTCCCCGCCCCGGCCGGCGGAGGTGGTCGTGGGGGCGGGAAGATCCGGAAGACGTCGGGCCGGCGGCCGCGGAGGTGGGTTGGCGACGGAACAACTCGCTCGGCGCGGCCTTCTCTTCCGCCGTGTCTACGGAGGAGCCGCGAACGTTCTCCCCGTCGCCCGCCGACCTCCGCCGGCGCCTAGAGGTGGGCGGGGACGAGGGAGCGGAAGAGGACGCGTGCCCTCTTTGGCTTCACCGGCGGTGCCAAAACCCGCTCCGGTTTCGACCGTCGCCAGCGGGCAAGAAGCAGAGAGAGCAAGCAGCGCAGCCAGCGGGAACAAGTCTTCTGGCAGCTCGTCTCCTTCAGGTCGATCGGGCAAGAAGGCGAACGAGGACGTGGACATCACTTCGCCCCACGTTCCTGAACAGTAGGTCCTTGCGGAGGTCCAGCAAGAGGCTGCAGTCAAGGAGGCGGCGGAGCCACGAGGAGGAGAAGACCAAGATCTGGCGATGGTGGATGCTGAGACTTCCTCCGGCGCGCAACGAGCCGCCGGAGTACGAAGGAATCCATATCCGGGTCAACGGGGAGGAAGCCGTACCTCCGCCCCATACGGAGCCCGGAAAGAAGGGTTTGGGTGAAGCATCGCCGAGCTCGCTGCCCTACTTCTCCTGGGGCCGGCGGGGGTCACGGACCCTAAAGCGCACCCGTACACTAGTGCCGACCTCCGCGACCGCCGGTGATCTCGCAGGAAGGGGAGCGGAGGTTCCCGGTCCCCGCCTTTGGACGCGCGCAGTGCCCGAGGCGGAGCCGTTGCCGGGCGGGCCGAAGGTTGAGAACAACTTGATTGACATCGAGGCGAAGATGATTGAAGCTATTTTGCTTGCGCGGGGCTCACGACACGCGTTGCGCGAAGGATGAAGGCCGAAGCGCGAAGAGGATAGTGGAGCTCGAAAGGCGTAACCGCGCCCGAACGGCGAGTTCGGAGCTCCTCGCGGAGCAAGCTTCTCACGAGACCGATATGAATAAGCTTCGCGAGGCTAATAAGAAGGCTTATGAAGATTGCGATGCCGCCGTGTCACGGAGCGTGGACCCGAGGACGAGCTTCGGAATGCTAACAAAGACTTTGAAGATATGAAGAAGCGGGCGGAGGACGCCGAGGGTCGAAGGAACGTTTTGAGAAGCGTGCTATTGATGCGAGGAGAGGGAGGCGGACTTGATGCGCTCCTTGTATCCCGCATGGCGGAGGTCAAGGGGATCTTTGATGCGCACAATGGGCACATACCGGCGGGGCTCCCACTAGCCGATCCGCCCGCCGAACCCAGGCCGAAGGTTATGCGGAGTGGCTAAAGAATGAGCTGAATTACTTGACGCCCTTTTTGACCAAATTGGTCGAGGCGGGATTTTCTCGCGGGGTTCGGCCACTGCCTGTGCCCTTAGGGATGCAGGGAGTAAGCACGCCCGCAAGATCATTGGCGCCAACTTTCGCTGGCCCACCGTGGAGGAGGTCCGCGAGGCAAGGAAGGATTCATTGGTTGCCTCCGTGGGCCACGCGGCTTTCGACAAGTTCGCTGTCTGCGGAGGTACCAGACTGGCGTACGAGATCGTCACTGAAGTTGCTGCGGGGGTGAGGGTCGCGTGGCTTTCTTGTCCGTGGGTAACTGTTGTGATTATAGAGTTGCTTTGATTTCTAAAGGGACTTTTCTGGCTTTTGTAGATTGACGCGCTGGCTGAGGGGACGTAGGATTTGCCACCTCCGGAGGAAGGCAACGCCACAACGACCACCGGACGTCCGCCGACGGAGGTTCGGCACCGGACCCGTGAACCTAGGCACGCAGAGGCCGATACTACCACCGCGATCAACCCGCCTCCGAAGGCTCCGCCGATGGACAGGTTGGTGTTACCCCCGGTGACCAGGCTTAGAGTACCATTGATTGGTCCTATCTTCTTTTGGTGAGACTTAGAGAGAAACATTTCTTGAACAATTTGCACTGTGTGCCTTCTGGATGCTTGTAAGATACATTGAGCCATAAGGCTTCTCGGTTTGGCTAATTTGTGCTACCTTCGGGCTTGTTCCTTCTTAGATTTGATCGGTGCTTTGGCGTTCTGCCTAGGTGTCTCCGCTTGTTTTATGCGAGGGTTTGGTTTCGTGTGTTAGGGCGGGGTTTGGCGAGCACCGATCGTGTGCCTTCGCCGCGCAGTTTCCTCCGGATTTTGGGCCTCGCCATTTTTAATGTGGTTCCGCGATGCCGAATCGTCAAGATTTTTTCATGACGGAGCCACTGGATTAATCTCGAGGGGCAAAAATCCTCATGCAAAATTTGATAGGATTTGGTGGTGGAGAGTAGCGAAGTATGATCGGCCGGTTCAAAAGTCGCACCAACTCCTCCGGACCGCCGGCCGTGGGAGGCGGTCTCGAGGAATCCGGAGGTAGTGGCGGATTGCTTATTCCGAAGGAGGAACCAAGGGAGATAGACACGCGTGATCTCCGGCGGTGTTTTCGCCGAGGGTGCTTGAAGGCGACTTACCTCTTGTGGTAAAAAGTCGGCGAGGTTCTTGGAGTGCCCCGATTCTTATTGAAGACAATGACGATGAGACCGACGCGAACCGGCAACCTCCCCCGGAGGTGGTAGTCATTAGCGACGACGAGGACGACGAATATGTTGCTGGTCGTGAGATAATTTTCACGGATGTGGAGGAATTTGTTGGCATGGTTGCGGAGGAGCTTGTTGACGACATATTGGAAGGGGTCGTGCAATCTATGGTCAAGCGGAGGTGACTCGACCACGATCTCGACGGAGCGTGGTCGAGTGTTGCATTATTATGTTGACCCTCAAGGTCGCCTGAGGAGGTGACTTGTAAAGGGAACTTTTAACTTGTTGTTGTTAATGAAAGTTGTGCTTGTTCGCGGGGGTAATGAAATGCTGTAGTGAAACGCAGCGGCGCCCAATTCTTCAGAAGCGAGGCTCGCGTAAGTTTTCGGAGATAGTAAGAGCGCAGCGACGCCCAACTTTTCAAAAGCGAGGCTCGTGCAAGTTTTCGGAGGTAGTAAGAGCGCAGCGATGCCCAACTTTTTAAAAGCGAGGCTCGCGTAAATTTTCGGAGGTAGTAAGAGCGCGCGACGCCCAACTTTTCAAAAGCGAGGCTCGCGTAAGTTTTCGGAGGTAGTAAGAGCGCAGCCGACGCCCAACTTTTCAAAAGCGAGGCTCGCGTAAGTTTTCGGAGATAGTAAGAGCGCGAGGTAGCGACGCCCAACTTTTTCAAAAGCGAGGCTCGCGCATGTTTTGCGGAGGTAGTAAAAGCGCAGCGACGCCCAACTTTTCAAAAGCGAGGCTCGCGTAAGTTTTCGGAGGTAGTAAGAGCGCAGCGATGCCCAACTTTTCAAAAGCGAGGCTCGCGTAAGTTTTCGGAGGTAGTAAGAGCGCAGCGACGCCCAACTTTTCAAAAGCGAGGCTCGCGTAAGTTTTCAAAGGTAGTAAGAGCGCAGCGACGCCCAACTTTTCAAAAGCGAGGCTCGCGCATGTTTTGCGGAGGTAGTAAAGCGCAGCGACGCCCAACTTTTCAAAAGCGAGGCTCGCGTAAGTTTTCGGAGGTAGTAAGAGCGCAGCGATGCCCAACTTTTTAAAAGCGAGGCTCGCGTAAGTTTTCGGAGGTAGTAAGAGCGCGCAGCGATGCGCCAACTTTTCAAAAGCGAGGCTCGTGTAAGTTTTCGGAGGTAGTAAGAGCGCGCCGATGCCCAACTTTTCAAAAGCGAGGCTCGCGTAAGTTTTCGGAGGTAGTAGAGCGCAGGATGCCCAACTTTTCAAAAGCGAGGCTCGTGCATGTTTTACGGAGGTAGTAAAGCGTAGCGACGCCCAACTTTTCAAAAGCGAGGCTCGCGTAAGTTTTCGGAGGTAGTAAGAGCACAGCGACGCCCAACTTTTCAAAAGCGAGGCTCGCGCATGTTTTGCGGAGGTAGTAAAAGCGCAGCGACGCCCAACTTTTCAAAAGCGAGGCTCGCGTAAGTTTTCGGAGGTAGTAAGAGCGCAGCGATGCCCAACTTTTCAAAAGCGAGGCTCGCGTAAGTTTTCGGAGGTAGTAAGAGCGCAGCGATGCCCAACTTTTCAAAAGCGAGGCTCGTGCATGTTTTGCGGAGGTAGTAAAAGCGTAGCGACGCCCAACTTTTCAAAAGCGAGGCTCGCGTAAGTTTTCGGAGGTAGTAAGAGCGCAGCGATGCCCAACTTTTCAAAAGCGAGGCTCGCGTAAGTTTTCGGAGGTAGTAACAGTCACAAAGACTTATATTTAGTTGATACAGGATCTTTTGCGCGAACTGTAAGCGGAGCTTAGCCTACATGTGTTTACATGGCGCCGCCCGGCCTTTGGAACAAATGGTTCAAAAGACCGAATTGTGTTCTTTGCCACGATGGTTCTCGGTTGATGATGAACCTTGGTTACCGAATTCCGAAGGTGAGCAGCTTCGCATTGTTGGAGCGAGGGTTGAGTTCGAATTATGCGCTAGTTTGCTTACTTTCGCGTGTTCGATTTTAGCTCGTGCACAGCTCTTCCTAGGTTCTCGCCGCGGCGGTTTGGGCTGCAAAGCAGATGTCAAGTTGTGGCCTTGCGCGTGACTCGTATAAAGCCGCCGGGTTTTGTTGCCGAGGTGGCCGGCGGAGGGTGTGTGCAAGTGATGGCCGGAAAGGGCATTGCGCTTCATGCCCCCGACCTTCGGAGACCGTGGCTGCGGTGGTTGGGTTGGTATGGGCTAAAGGCTAGCCGGAACCGTGCTAAAGTGACCGTGCCGGACTCGAGACCTTCGGCTCAAACACTGGCTTAGGCTCTCCTTCCTGACTCCTCTCATTCCTAAGGGAGTTTGTTAATGGCCGGACATGGGTTGGGAATGCTTGGGTTTGGCTATTGGGTCTTGCTTAAATAAGCGTATTTTGGTGGTAATGGAGTACAAACATGTGTAATGTTTGGGATTTGTAAGGTACTAGGGTAGGTGTGGTGGTTAAGGCGAGGTACAGGGCTTTTAATATACAAATCGGGGCTTGTACGGCGAGGGTTTGACGATTGAAGGCTATATATGGGAGTGTAAACTTAGAGCCGGATGTGGATATTTTTGAGGAACTGGGTGTAGGGTTGATCGATGTCTCGGAGCTCTTTTAGTTTGGGTGGCGAATCTCTCACCTCCGCTCCTCGCCCTCTCGCGGGGTCGAGGTGGAGTTTGCCTTCATCGCAGCCCCGGCCCGACCGGCGGGGGTCTCGCGGAATTTGATAGCTCCGCTCTTCGCCCTCTCGGGGGGGGAGGTGGAACTTGCTTTCATCGCAGCCCCGGCCCGACCGGGCGGGGTCTCGCGGAATTTGATAGCTCCGCTCCGCCCTCTCGGGGGTCGAGGTGGAGTTTGCTTTCATCGCAGCCCCCGGCCCGACCGGGCGGGGGTCTCGCGGAATTTGATAGCTCCGCTCCTCGCCCTCTCGCGGGGTCGAGGTGGAGTTTGCTTTCATCGCAGCCCCGGCCCGACCGGGCGGGGTCTCGCGGAATTTGATAGCTCCGCTCCTCGCCCTCTCGCGGGGGTCAAGGTGGAGTTTGCCTTCATCGCAGCCCCCGGCCCGACCGGGCGGGGTCTCGCGGAATTTGATAGCTCCGCTCCGCCCTCTGCGGGGGTCGAGGTGGAGTTTGCCTTCATCGCAGCCCCGGCCCGACCGGGGCGGGGGTCTCGGGAATTTGATAGCTCCGCTCCTCGCCCTCTCGCGGGGTCGAGGTGGAGTTTGCTTTCATCGCAGCCCCGGCCCGACCGGCGGGGTCTCGCGGAATTTGATAGCTCCGCTCCTCGCCCTCCGCGGGGTCGAGGTGGAGTTTGCTTTCATCGCAGCCCCGGCCCGACCGGGCGGGGGTCTCGCGGAATTTGATAGCTCCGCTCCTCGCCCTCTGCGGGGTCAAGGTGGAGTTTGCCTTCATCGCAGCCCCCGGTCCGACCGGCGGGGGGGTCTCGCGGAATTTGAAAGCTCCGCTCCTCGCCCTCTCGCGGGGTCGAGGTGGAGTTTGCCTTCATCGCAGCCCCCGGCCCGACCGGGCGGGGGTCTCGCGGAATTTGATAGCTCCGCTCCGCCCTCTGCGGGGTCGAGGTGGAGTTTGCTTTCATCGCAGCCCCCGGCCCGACCGGCGGGGGTTTGTGGATGGGCTTGCGTCGGGGTGACCTTCGACTGGGGTCGATTGTCGGCCCGAGGCAATCCCTGCATTTATAGCGGCTGCTGATGAGGGCAAGGCATAGCCTAGTCCGTTTCAGCGGTGGTTGACATGCAAATCTCGGGAAATAAAACTTTGCTATATTACATAATTTTCTTGCCTCATTAAAAAACCTCATGCCCCGGACATAAGGAAAAAGAGTGCAAGGATAGTCTATGTATGCGAAGGAGAGAAGGGAAAGAACGATGCGAAGGTAATGATTACATAGTTCTTTGTGAGATGCTAAGGGTAGTACTTGCGGAGGTCGTCGATGTTCCATGTGTGCGGTAGTTTGCGACCTTCGGCATCCCGGGAGGTGGAACGAGCCTTGTCTTGCGTAGCTTGTGATAATGTAAGGGCCGAGCCACTTGTCTTGGAGCTTGCCCGCCATCTTCGCGTTCGCTTCCCCGATCAAAACCATGTCTCCTTGGCGGAGGTCACGTGGTGAGACCTTCTTGTCTCTCCACCTCCGGGTTTCACCGGTAGCCGCGGAGGTTATTGATCGCTTTGCACCTTACTTCTTCGAGTAGGTCCTTGTCAAGCGCTTCATCTTGAGTGTTGGTATCGGAGGTAGTTCTTGGTGACCCGTGGCGGAGCTCTCCCGGGAGCACGGCTTCTTCTCCATAGAGCAACTTAAATGGAGTGATGCCGGTGGCCCCGCCATCGGAGGTGTTGTGAGACCAAACGACGTTGATGAGCTCCTCCGCCCATTTGCCCAAGGGCTTGTCTCGTGAGGTTCTTTTTGATTCCTTGCGGATGATTGCATTGGCCCTTTCGACTAGTCCATTGGACTGCGGATGTCTGACTAAGGCGAAATGTATTTTGGTGCCGATTTGGAAACAAAACTCTTTGAAGGCGAAGCTATCAAACTGGGTTCCATTGTCAACTGTGAGATCCCTTGGGACGCCGAAGCGACATACGATCTGTTGCCAGAAGAACTTTTGTACCGTAGCGGAGGTGATGGTGGCAAGCGCCCGAGCTTCGATCCATTTGGTAAAGTACTCCACCGCCACCACCGCGTAGCGGAGCTTTCCGGGAGCGGTCGGTAGGGGTCCAACCAAATCCATGGCCCAACGCTGCATTGGCCATGTCGGGCAGATCAAAGTGGTCGGAGCCCCGGGTCCGCTTTGAATGGTTGGCGCCCGCCGGCAACCTTCGCAGTTGTCGCACCCAAGGAAGCGTCGGACAAAGCGGTGGGCCAATAGAACCCTTGTCCGAATGCCTTTCCAACTAGAGCCCTTGGGCCATTGTGCGAGCCACGATGCCCCGGTGGATTTCTTTGAGTATGGCGATACCTTCGCTTGTGGCGACGCATTTTAGCCAAGGAGCCGTGACCGAGGCCTTATACAGTGTTCCGGCCTTCGATTTTATACCCTCGCGCTCTTTGAATCATTCTTTTTCTTCTTCCTTCGATTCGGGTTCATAGAACCCCTTGATGTAAGCTATGATAGGGGCCCGCCAATCTTCGCCGGATATGATGTTGACCATTCTCACCGGAGGTGTGTTGCGTGCAGCGATTGCAGTGTGCCGCGAAGGTCTCAAAGAAGACGTCCGGAGGTAGTGGAGTTAATTGAGCCGCGGCCTTCGCTATTTCGTCTCGCCTCCCCGTTCTCGCCGCGAGGGATGGACTTTGTGGTGATGCCCAAGAAGAAAGCTTCGCTTTGCGGACAAGGTGAAGGTATTTCGTAGCTCCGATCCTTTGCCTTGAAAGTTTTCTCGATGTGGCCGGCGATCACCTGAGAGTCGGTCCGGATGATCGCCCGGCGCACAGAAAGGGCACGAAGCTTCGCGAGGGCCAAGAGGACGGCTTCATACTCGGCAGAGTTGTTGGTGCATTGAAACTCGAGTCTTGCGGCGTATCCGAGCCGGACTCCCGAAGGTGAAGTTAGGATTGCTGCGATTCCGGCCCCTTGGGCGCCCCACGCTCCGTCCACGTGTACCGTCCACGGAGGTTCGATGTCTTCTCGCCTTGTTGTGAGGATCTCGGGGTCCACCCGCGATGAAATCTGCTAGAGCTTGCGATTTGATCGTGTGTCTCGCAACGAAGGTTAACGTGTAATCGCCGAGTTGTGAAGCCCACTTGGCGATTCCCCCACCGCCTCGGGTTTCGAAGATGTTATCCAAAGGGACATGCGAAGGTATTATGATGGGATGAGACTCGAAAATAGTGCTTGAGCTTCTTTGCAGCCATAACCACCGCATATGCGATCTTTTCGAGCTCAATAATGCTTCTTGGGACCTTCGAGGACCTCGATACGTAATACACGGGCATCTCGTCGTCTTTGATGTTCCTCGAGGGTTTCTTTGACCAAAACGGCACCGACTACGTGAGGCGAAGCCGCGACGTATAGCAAGAGCGGTTCCGAAGGTTCCGGCTCACGAGGGTTGTTAACTTGAGTAAGTACGCTTGAGACTATCAAAGGCAGCCTGTCGGGGGGGCCCCACTTGAAAGGTTCGCAGTTTTGAGTACATCAAAGAAGGGCAACCCCCGCTCGCAGACGTGAGATGAATCTCGCTAAGCGAAGCTAACCGACCGGTTAGGCGCCGAGCGTACTTCCTTGACGTCGGAGGTGACATGGAAACGATTGCGTCTATTTTTGTTGGATTGGCTTCGATTCCTCTAGCCGAGACAAGACATCCCGAAGCTTCCCTTTGCCGACTCCGAAGATGCACTTCTCGGGGTTGAGCTTGAGCTTCGCCTTTTGAGCTTGTCGAAGGTTCTAGCCAGATCGGCTATATGGTTGATTCTCGAGTTTGCTCGATCACAATGTCATCAACATAAGCCGAGACTCGTTGGATCATCTTTGAAGACCTCCGCCGTCATGTGGGCGAAGGTTGGGCCGGTGTTGAGCCCTCACCCATTCTTCTAAAGCGAAAAGTGCCATCGGGGGTGATGAAGCTTGTCTTTTCTTCGTCGTCCTTGTTCATCCAAATTTGATGGTAGCCGGAGAAGCAATCGAGCGAGACAAAAGCTCACAACCCGTAGCGGCGTCCACAAGGGTGCTTATCCCGGGTAATGGAAAGCGCCTTTTGGACATGCCTTGTTGAGACTTGTGAAATCAACACACATTCGCCACTTGAGGTTCTTCTTTTGTACCAATACCACATTAGAGAGCCAGGTTGGATATTTGACCCCGCGAATAACCTCCGCTTTTAGCAAACCCGATCTACCTCCGCTTTGGCGGCTTGTTTCCTTTCTTCCGACATTTTGCGGAGCTTTTGCTTGATCGGAGGATGATCTTTGCCGACGTTTAGGTGATGCTCGATAAGTTTTCTTGTCTACGCCGACGAGGTCCGAAGCCGACCATGCGAAGGCATCGCCGTTATCACGGAGGAACCGGATGAGTTGAGCTTCAAATTCGGTATCTAACGTAGCCGATATGATGACTTTCTTTTCGTGATCGTCCGGGAATAGCCGAATCTTTTTTTTTTCCTTCCTCCGGCCGCGCGCGCGAAGGTAACCAAGCTACGTCTATTTTCGGCTCTGCTTCTCGTTGCTCTTTTCGTTCTTCTTCTTGCTGCTGTCTCTGCTCCTTCTCCTGCAGACAATGGACGTTTTTCTGCCCCAGAGTGGCTGCTTGCTCCGCTATTCTGGCCATGTTTTGGTCTCCGTAGACGGCTACGATACCTTCGGCGCCGGCATTTTCATGCGAGGGTAACCAGGATGAATTGCAAAGATTGAACCGATTGATGGTGCCCTCCCGAAGATGGCGTTGTAGTTGTATGGGATATCAACTACGTCGAAGGTGATGTGCTCTGTGCGGGCGATGGTTTTGTTGCCGAAGGATACTGGTAGAGTGATTTTTCCGATTGCTCTAATCTGCTGGCCTCCGAACCCGAATAGCGGATGTCCTGCCGGTTGAAGTTTATTTCTGTCGAGCTTCATGCCATCGAAGGTGGATGTGAATAAGATGTCGGCGGAGCTGCCATTGTCCACAAGGATTTTGGTCACTGTCCAGCCTGCGATGTTTGTTTCTATGACCATCGCATCGCATGTGGGTATTGCTTGAGCTTGAGATCTCGAGCCGTTGAAGGTCAAGGGAATGTGCGACCGGTGATCATTTCGTGAGGACCTTCGCAGCTACATGATTGACCCGGCGAAAGTGCTCTCTCGCCGTCTTTTGTTGCCATAATCCTCCCCGAACCTCCGGAAATTGCCATGATGACCCCGTAGGTAGCCGTGGGATTGTTGATCGCCGTCTCGTGCTCCCCGTGCTTCTCCCTCAACTTTAATTGGTTGTGGCGGAGGTAGTGCCGGTAGGGGTGGTGGCGGAGGTAAGGCTTGCGCTTGGGTTTGATGAGCGATTGGCTGAAGTTGCTGATACTGCTGTTGTGCTTGGCGATGGTAGTATTGCCGCCGTTGGTTGTGAGCATATTGACCCCGAGCGAAGGGCGGTTGAGGGTAGTAAATTGGTTGCCGATACGGGGTTGCCGAGCTCGATGGCCGTGGTTGTATCCCCGGTTGCGGTTGCGGGGTTCGGTGCCGCTTCTCGCGGGTATGGTTGACTGTTCCTACCCGCGGAGCCGGTGGGGCTTGGCCGTCTCGCACTCAAGCCCCTTGATGTACCATACGCACCGCTTGGTGTAGTGGTCGCCGGCTTTTCCACGTAAATGGCAATAATGCAGCTGCGGAGGTTGCTGCCTCTGCTGATCTGAGTTGGCCGGTCTTCTATCGACTTGTGGCGGGGGTTGTCTGGGCTGACGAGGGTGCTGCCGAGCTTGCTGATCGTTACTGCCATCGATAGCGTTGACGTTTCCCATGTCGATGCGGGGGTACTCATTGCGAGGGTTCGGATTGCGCTCTCTTTGTTGACGTTGCGGAGGTTGGGACGACTGAGACTTGACACGTTCATTGTTATCTGCTCTGATTTGCTTTTCCATGATGTCATATAACTCAGCGATGGTTCTCGGTTCCCTTCTTGACAGCCTTCGATGAGCATGGTCCCTACCGGATGCAACTTGTCACCGCCAAAATCATGACTTCATCCGTGATGCCGGGGTGCAATTCTTGGTATTGAGGAATCTTTTCCACCAATCTTGTAATGGCTCATCGACTTTTTGTTTGCAATTGAGAAGAGCGGTGGCCTTGGCCGCACCGACCGACACCTTTGAAGTTTGTGCGATTCTCTCGCGAAGGTCATCCCAACATCTGATGGATCCTGGCCGGAGGTTGCTGTACCAGGTTTGAGCAATATCTCTTGCCACGATCACGAAGGCTTTGGCCATGATGTCCTCATCACCTCCGGCACCTGAGACAGCAGCTTCATAGGACATTAGATATTGGCGTGGCTCGTAGGTGCCATCATACCGCGGTAGATGTTGCATGGCGAAGCCCTGGGGCCACTCGGTGATCTGAAGGTCGTATGACAGGGGGATTTGGAGTCATAGTGGGGACCCGTGGCGCCGCTCTTGGCTCGGGACACCTCCGCCCGGCGGGCCGCCGGTAAAGTATGTTGGGCGCGGAGGTCCGGTTCGGGCGTGGTGGGTGGGGGTCTTGCCGTTGCTCGATCGGAGGTTGTGCGACGGCGCATGTCCCGGAGAGCCGGGTCTCGTAGTTTCTCACCTCCGCGTCTCGCCTCGCCGCTTCGATGCTTTGCTCGATGCGGCGAAGCTCGCTTCGCTTCCTCCGTTCGCGCCGGATGGTTGCTGCTCTTGATTCCTTATTGATTTGTTCCAGTGCCTTTTGCCGCCGAGGATGCTTTCTTGGAGCCGTTCTAGATGCCTCGGCCAACTTTTCTTCTTCCGAAGCTTCGCCGTCGGCCGTGGATCCATTGGTGATACCACCTCCGGAGGTATGAGGGTGCGGCTGGATGATAATGTCTCGACCACCGACGCCGCCGCCGACCTCCGGTGCAACTTGGTCCGGGTTGGGATCAACCGCCCGGGTTGGCCGACCGCTCGACGGAGGTTGCTCGGGAGAGGATTTGGCGGAACGACACCTCCGCCGCCGAGGGTCGGATCCGCGTTGGTCCCCGTGGCCGAGGAAAATTCGCGATGTTTGGAGCCATGGCTTGCTTCTTTTGTTCAAACCCCACGAACGGCGCCAACCGTTGGTACAAACGCTTGCCCCCTACCTCTCGCCGGGTCCGGAGGAGGAGGGCGAAGGTTTCCCAAACAGAGTGTGGGATCCAAACAATTGCCCAAGTGAGACAAGAGCTAGTGGGCCCCCTTTGGGGTTTTTGCATTAATTGGGACCAAAAATGTCCAAGGGTCCTCTCCCTTACACTTGCCATACCCTTGGTATTTATAGGCCATACCAAGGGTCAAATGGCTTTTTACAATAGGGTTTCAACTTTGACCACACTTACAAGCGGGCCTCAACAAGGGCAATACTGTACATTGTAAAATTAAATACACCTTCATCTAATCCTATCCCAAGATGCCAAGTGTCATGCCTTCCAG
The DNA here is from genome assembly GCA_018135685.1 of Themeda triandra. NCBI lineage: Eukaryota > Viridiplantae > Streptophyta > Magnoliopsida > Poales > Poaceae > Themeda > Themeda triandra. Next base: position 64,849 of record JAENPR010001558.1, on the reverse strand, counting down.
GACTCCACGTGTCGCCCTCTGGTGCCGCCACGCGTCGGGCCATCGGCGCCGCCTTGCATCCGTCTTGCAAGCAGTCGTCCGGAGGTCTTCCGCCGCCTGTAGGGCTAGGTGGCTGAATACCTCCTTCGAAGGTCTTCGGGGACCCTGCTCATCGCGGAGGTCTTGGGAGACTCCTCCGAATCATCAAGTACCTGCGCTATAAGAGGTTTGAAGAGCTCGACTGCGGAGGTATGACGTACCTTCGCCGAATCGCTAAGACGGACCTGACGACCTTCGCCATGAAAGGGCATACGACGGCGAAGGTCGTCCGTGGTTGCTTAGTAGCTTTGCCTGTCTTGGCCCATGCTAGGGCCGCGGAGCTAAGTAGGGGGGTCCTAGCGGAGGTTGTTCCCCCCAACAACGGGCATCGACAGCCGTCGGGCAACTGCATGCGTGGGACACCAGAATCATAACAGACTTCGGAAAAAATGACGTGGGAGACAACATGAAAATTGCACACAACATGTAAAAATGCACACACTCGGCCAACGCAGGTCCTTCACGCGCCCTGCCAGCATGCCCCAGCAGGCGCGTATTCTGCCGATGCCCACGGACATCACCGTCGTGCAGCGTTCCATCGACCCTCGCGGGCACTGAAGACTGCATAACCGACTCAACGGCCGCCATCATGAACTCGTTGTTGCGTCGAACAGAAGCGACGGCTTCGAGCATTCCTGCTTGACGTTGCTCGATCTTCTCGATGGCCATTTCCGATTCACGTAGATGCATGCGGAGCATGCTTAGCATGGCGGCGTCCGCGGCAAAAGCCTGCGTCAAACGTAAAAACACATAACATTTCTTATTTTTATGGCACCCCCATCGCGGGACAATATGTTTTATTGAAGCACGGAAACCATAAGGAATTCTCACAGAAAAAAACACCATGGCGGTGCGCATAATACCTCGCCAGCGCCGGGGTTTTGAGTTCGTCCAACGGTGTGCACATCGACGGCGCCGTAGCCGACGGGATCGTTGACGGCGATCGAAGAAGAATCTGCTAGGGTCGTCGCTAGCGCATCGACGGGCGCCGGGGACAAACACAATTGTTGGAGCCCGCCGGCGTCACGAACTGCACGGCAGCGGCGTATCAATTAGAATGTCGGCGAAAGTCATAACACATGTCGCCACCCCCGCTCCGCTCCCCTCCCCCACCCCCACCTATACAAAACCACCGCGTGTCTATATGAACAAACGATCATTCGGTTCATAACAAACCAAAAAATCACGCAGTTTTTTTCGGCAGTCTCAAAGCTGATTTTTTTCTTTTTTTGGACACGGACCTCCGAATACTGCTGTGGCTGGTTGTAACCGAACAACACCGCGCCCAGTGGGCTATCGTACTGGTTCGCGCTCGGCCCGTCGAACGGCAACACTGCATGGGACCGCATAGCGGCAGGGTTGACCGCACGGCGCGGCTGGCCGGAGTCTGTCGCGTCTTGTTGGAACAGATCGCCGAGCAACTCATCAGTGATGTTGCCGACTAGGGGCACCTGGGTGGGGATGGCGCACATGAATATAGAAGCACACATATCGGCTGAAAAACTTGGTGCACTAGAGAAACAGGGACAGCTGGGGGTACCTACTCCGATCCACCGGCAGAGTAGCAGGCGGAGCCGTAGTAGCCATCCATGAAGCGCGGCCCTCACCAGGTACAGGGGTCTGGAAACACGGCTGTAAAAAAGCAAGGAGGGGCAAATGCCGGCGTTTTTTTTTCTTGCTGGTGTACTTTACCGGGACGACAACCAAACCGAGCAGGACGATAGTTCACCCGCGGCACCCGCAGCTTCCAGCTCGAGCCTAAACGCGGAAGTTTATATGGAGCGTCGTATACTGTGCCACCAGATAGGCAGTGGCCGCTCATATATATGTTGATGGCAATTATACCCTGATTTTACCCCATGAAAAGCCGTCAACAATGGTTGAGTTTGAAGATAACACCATGCAAATGAGTAGTGACATAGGTACAATTGACTTGGTTCCAGATGTACATGTCATTATTTGGGTGCGAGTGCAAACGGGCACTTTTCAATGTTCGGGAGCTACAAATGAAGGTAGAGCAACCAACCAAGATGGCCAATGACCAAGCCAACTCCACATTCATCAATGTCATATCCTCTGGAGTTAGTGTGCAAAAGATGAGCACAAAGGTCAGGTCGGCCGACCTGACATTTGTGGGTCCAATACCACCATTGTGCTTAAAATTGCATGGTGAAACTACCTGCAAAAGATGGCCCTTTGATTCCACCAAAGGCAGGTCGACCGACCAAGGTTTGGGGCCATCTCGGACACTACCAGATCACCAGAGACGTCAGGAAGACAGTGGTGGGTCCATCCCCCAATGGGCCAGGTCGGCCGACCACCCTATGGTGGGATGCCACCTGTCCTGACTCGCCACCGACATGCTGAAGCCTCCTGGAGCTGACATGTGGCAAATGGGTGAAAACCCCAGGTCGGCCGACCTGGAGGTTGGGCCCACTCGGGGTCGGTTCACTCCACCGACGTTCCCTGCACATCCTGGACGTTGATTCAAGGCGGTTTGAGGTTGGTTGGATCCGAAGGTGGAGAAGCCACTTCACGCGGATCGATGACGTGGCGGTGGAGTAGCCCCTACTCCATCTCCCACTATAAATACCCCCTCACTCCCTCTCATTCAAGACATCAAGGAGAAGCCTCTTGAGAGCCATATAAAGCTATGTAGTCCACTATAGTAGTAGTAGTAGTAGTAGTGTGGGAGTTAGAGTGGGTCGAGCGAAGCTCGAAGTCTCCGGAGTCGCTATCTGGAGAATCTGGTATGTCTTCCTCTTGTAAGACTTTCATACTTTTCCTTTACTTTTCTGAGTATTTACTTTTAGTACTTGCTTAGTATAGTATTACTCTAGTAGTAGTATTATAGAGTTCTAGCCTGTTTAGTAGTAGTAGTTCACTAGATAAATTAGTCTTGTCTGGTTGTTTCCATTGCAATAAGGTCCTGACAGACTAGAGCTTAGGCTAGGTCGTATATTTAGCTTAAGTTGTAGGCGTTAGTGTGAACGTGGTGTTCAGACTAAACCTACCGGTGGATGTTCGCCTCACTGATTGGTTATACCATTCAAACTCCCAACGTGTATTAGCGGGGGCGGTTGTGACAGAACTCAGCCTTCCAGTTATATCTATTTACGTCGGGTAGGCCGATAGGTGCCCCTTAAAACCAAGGTATCGCTGGAATAGGAGCTAGTTCCCAGAAGGGAATGTTACACTCCTATTTGTCAGACATATCTCCAGCAACCAGGGGAATACAAGACTAGTAGCTTTAGTGTGTTACCACTACTAGATTAGATTAGTTCACGGAAGTAGAAGTAGAGTCATAGGAGTCTTTAACTCACTCGTTGTCCTCCCACCTAGCTATCACTCTACCTTATAAACCCTTTAGCCCGCTCCTTGATCCATCCTTCCTATACACTCCGTTAATCCCTCTTCCACTAGTGATACTAGACTAGAGACACCTGGATCTTCCCCTAATAGTTCCTAGCTACTGCTTTCCCTTGGGAGAAATATAAATCGACAACCCTGGAATACTCCTCGGTGAAATGCTACAGCGGTACATTCTGTGCGCTTGCGGAATATCCAATAGATATAGAATTACCCTCCTGGCATCTCTGGCGTTGCCGCCATACTTCTGGTGGTTGCGCTAAGAAATGCCAACAAGCATTTCTGGCGCCGTTGCCGGGGATCGCGTCAGCCTAAGAGTTTTAATAGGATCGAATCTAGGGTCAGTGACTAGTCTAGTTAGCAATTAGTGTTAGGGTTTTACCTCTCACCTGTCTTGCTTCTCGAAGCAAGACGGTGCATGAACGGTTGTTGAGGTGAACTGGACATTGTCAAGTTCTACCTCCGGGGTTCATTTGAACCTAAACCCGTTCAAGGAAGGAGGCTTTGCACTAGTTATCAAGGAAGCCCTGACCCAAAAGATCATCCCTGACTATTCTACACCGTTAGCTGACTTTGTCGCTACGGGTTCGCAGCCTAGCTTGGGGGATGCAACTTTTGAGTCTGTGCTTACCAATATGGTGCAAGCCAACCCGTTTGTGGGAAGCCACACGGGAAAAGCCAATGCCCATCTCCAATACTTCCTGTAGGTGTGTAGGACTTCTATCGTTAGAATACCTCCACAAAAGCCATCTGTCTTCACATTTTCCATTCTCACTATGGGGAAAGGCGAAGCAGTAGTTTTTAAACCAATAGAGAAGAAGTCGCCGTCAAAAGAAACCGTTCTCATCATTAGTGACGGAACGGCTTCATCACTCATAATCCAATCATAGATTGTGAGTGATGACTTGATCCCAGGATGTCGTTCAATCCTTCTGTGAATCTATGTGCTTCATTTTCCAACTTCCATTTTCCACTCTAGTAAGTCTTAGTTTGGTTGTGCTTCATGAGGTACTTCCATAGGCCCTTTAAATTAAGCGTGGTGCTTAGGTTAATCTGCCTGCCTTAATCAAATAAGACATGGAGTCATGTTTGATTAATTGAACCAAAACTTCTAATGTAGACTTTGGTTGTATGCCTAGAATAACCCCTGCAGGAAGTTCAAATCCAAAAGGGTAAGTCATTGAAAAATTCACAAATGCGGTGAACATTGAATGGAACCTTGATCAAGAAAAGAATGGAGATCTCGAAGGTTTGGCTAGGTGCAATCATCCCCATCCATCTCCAGGATGGAATGGTGCACATTCAAGCTCGATCATCAATGGAGAGGTCCTGCTCTATGGACCTAAAACATGGAGCCCTCGGCGATAAGGTATGTCGGTAGTTATCTCATATTTACTTTACGCATTTCAATTTTGCATTTACCTTTCAATTGCATGTTTACTTTTAGCCGCATATTTTGTTTTCAACAAAATAAGTTAGACATAGGGAATAAAACTTGAGAAGAGTGCGTAGAGAAAAGCCGAGCCGGTGGGGCCACCATGGCCGGGTCGACCGACTGTCTTGTGGGGTCCACCACCTCTCTCCTCACTCGGCTAGAAGCGAGGATCCAAGGAGCGGCATAGGATGCTCGGGGCTCCAAAGCCTAGGTCGACCGACCTAGACTTGGTGTCACCAGGCAACCTGCTGTCTCCCAATGATGATAACCATGGATCCTATGCCCACCACACTAGCCAGAATTCGAGGAGAGATGGTTTGTTGCTCATGACTTTAGCTTAGGATGCCACTTCGAGCATCTTGAATGCTTTAGGAAGCATGCCACCAGCCAAAGCCAGAATAGGGAGTAGCAACGCATACTTAAGTGTTCCCATGGTTCATGGGAATCACTTTGATGCTTGTCTCCACTTCTGCTTCCTCCTTTTCTCTTTCACCAAACACTAGACATAGGAATCCAAGCAACCTTAGCAACTTTGGACCATGACCACCACCACCCTTGCCAGACAACCTAACTTAGACTAAAGTGGTTGGGGGACACAAGCCTTGGTCGACCGACCAGGTTTATGGTCCAATGCTAGTAACTTTTTGCAAACACTAGGATAGATTCCTTGTCAGAGGGAGAGCATGTTGTATAGGGGCCAGGGCCAGGTCGGCCGACCTGCCTTTTGGGAGGCCTTGCCTTGCCCTTTCACCCCTATGACTAGCACCCCAAGTTGAGCTCAATCCCAAACCACAACCAGTAGAATCATCTCGAGCTCACTTGGCCTTCTCTTTTCTCTTTAGTGTTCCAAGCCTTCTCAAGCTTAGTGTAGTAGTATTCAAAAACCCAAAAACATTTCCCTTTCCAAATGCATAAATAAAATAAAAAAAAATTTAGACAACCTTGTGCTTAACCTGCTGAGCAACCTGGGGGCCAGGTGAGGCCCATGGCTGGGTCGGCCGACCCAGCCCTGGTGCCACCCATCTGCCAACTTTGCTCCCCTGCTTTGCCATGCCATGTTCATGACCTGCTCAAGCTAAAATCTTAAATCATGAAATGATTAGCTTCTAGGCTTACTTAAACATCTAGATGAAGCTAGCTTGGCAAATTCTGCAGCTTTAAGCAAACAACTTTGTTGCACTTAGTTGGCTTGTGTTTGAGAGTGTCGCCAGTGCTTGGGGAGGCCAACCATGGGTCGGCCGACCCAGTGGTTGGGCCCACCTCCTTCCAGCTTCTGGTATGTGTGATCATATAGCTATAGTATGAATGCCACAAGAAAAGGGAGACAGGAAACTGTCAACCTACATCTTAGAAGCTAGACTCCCTCACTCTCACCTCTTGCTTTAGCCAAGAAGATGAAGAAACTCACCATCCCATTTAGCTAAGCAAGAGTGATTAAGCCACTAAGCCAATCATGACCTTGAGAGCTTCTTGCACCAAGGTGTTGAGCTGGTAGATCGCCAAAGGTAGGGGTCAGCCGATCCCACCATTGAGCCTACTAATACTCCTTTCACTTTGGCTAGATGTGTAGATTTAGGGACGACACTTGGATACTCAAGGGGTCTCCAAGTATGGGTCGACCGACCCATGCATGAACCCCATGGGCATCCGGTTGTCTTCTACTCACCTCACAAAAGAATCCTATACACACTATGCTAGCCAAACATTGAAAGAAGTGGTCCCTTGGTCCATCACTCTTAGCATAGATACTCCTCTTCACCTTGGGACCAAACCACCAGCTCATATCTGCAAAGTGGTCAATGAGACATGCTTGAGTGCTCCCATGGTTCATGGGAATCACTTGATCCATGTACCCACTTTTGCCAATCACCTTCTATCGTTCACCAAGCACTAGACTAGGGAATCACTGAAATATCACTACCTCTGATCCACACCTAGCCTTCACTCTCTTGGCAAAAGGTTGAGAGTGCTGAGAGGCCAAGCTTGGGGGTCAGCCGACCCCCACTTTGTGCCACTTCAGAGAAGGATTCATTAGGATTCCCTGCTCATAGTCCAATAGAACATTTAGTTGTGCTTAGGGGAGATCAGCCTACCTTAGCTTTAGGACTTCATCAATTGCCCTTCTCCCCCTGTGAACAACCTTGCACGTGAGCCCAAATCCACGCTTAGAATCATCTTGAGCTCACATTACCTTCTCTTCTCTCTCTAAGCTTAGGATAAGTAGAAGCTTGCCTTTGCCTCTACTCACTTCAAGATGGGGGATGCCACGAGCATGCTCCCATAGAGAGAAAGAGAGAGATGTTTTGGGAGTGCACCCAACATAGCGTGACCTCCACCCACTTCCCACATTGGCGAAGCAAGGGAAGGAGCATCCTGAGTCAGTCGACCCAGGAGGTACTGTCCTCTCCCTGTGAACACTTTTTTTGTGAGCCCTTCTTCCTGTAGCAATAAAAGTTTGACTTGCTTAATGAGCAAGTGTGGCGTGTGTCACTACCCACTAGCACACCCTGCTGTGGGAGTGACTATGCCCCACAAGGACCACTATCACTTGGGGGGACTAATGCTAACGCTAATCTTTGTTTCCCTAGTGTCCTTGTGTTGTCTCACCTTTTGCAGCTAAGAGAAGAAGTTGTTCCCTCCAATAAATGCCTTGTGCACCCCCACTAAGAGTAAGAGAGTCCAAGAGCAGCCTCATATCCGACCCTCTTGGACCGCACAGGCAAGAAGCCAAAGTGTTGCAGGAACAAGCAGACCCTGCAGGTGAAAGTGTAGAAGAGATGATGAGGTAAAGTCCATGGACATTCAACGTCCATATGAAGACCTGTCCCATATCACACTCCAAGAGTGCGCACTCCTTACCCATGGGGGTAGAGAGAGGTGCCATCAAAAGATGGACATGGACGACTTCATCGACAACACTAAGCTTGGCTCAACGAAGCGCCCAACCTCTACAGCTATACAAGATGAGCAAAAGCCAAGCTTGGGGAGATCCTCTCCCCCACTAAGGTACGTTTATCCAAGGTATGTCTTCTATCTTGCATTTTTCTTTATTTACTTTATTGCATTATAAAATAAAAGTTTGATTATAATAAAAAGGCTTATCTATATCATGCTTCATGAGTGCTCTTCTTCCTATGGAAATGATTGTTAAATTGCTAGTTAATGTTTCTCTAATGCTTGTTTACAACTTAGCACTTCTCTAAGTATGGATTACTTGGCACTTTTAACCATCATGAACTTGATCACTTAGTGGGTTGCAAGTGCTAAAACAAAGTCTAAGTTGTTGCGAGATATGATATAGTTGAGATAAGAGCTCTATACTATTGTTCTAAGCACGCATGATTGCCGGAGAATTTATTTTAAAATTGAATGAAAAACTTAATTATTCCTCAATGGTGTTGAAATTCCTACCACGGCCATATATACTTGATTTATCCAAAAGCCTTCTACATAAGCTACTTGCTTGCATTGAGTTTGGTTAAGACTTGTAGAACCTTTGCTAGAGGTTTGTCGTGTCCCTAAGATCAAGATCCACACATCACCAAATATGCTGCTTCTAATCCGGAAGTACGCAACCATGCTGCTCCTACCCTGGGAGTACGCATCTCACCATTCATCATTTATGCTGCTCCTACCCTGGGGTACGCATCTCACCATCATAATTATGCTACTCCTACCCTGGGAGCACGCATCATCATCCATACCGCCACTATCGTGCTGCTTCTACACTGGAAGTACGCACCTTCACCGTTTTCATCCCATAGGTTGCTCCATGCTCCAAAGTTAGAGATTCTCTCTCAAGTTATCATTTGTTAGGTGAGACACATCTTATAAAGGCTAGGCATCTATGCTTTAAAAAAAAAAGAGAAAAAAAAGAGAGAAAAAAAGAAAAGAAAAGAGAAAAAGAAGAGAAAAAAAAAGAAAAAAAAAGAAAAGAAAGAAAGAAAGAGAGCTAGCCTTGTCACAATAGAAGTAGAGAGAGAGAGAGAGAGATAGAATCAAATAAAGGAGCAACCTCATCCACCATACATCCACCTTTCCTCGTTACCTTACCATTTCACTACATTCATCCATTCCATTCATATCATCTTACATCTTGATCTAAGGGTATGATAAGACTCTCTTTGTGGTCCAAGATTTCAATTTTTCTTAACTAAGACAACATATGCCTTGCAAGTACGCTATTCCTTGACATACCTACTTAAGCTCCACATAAAGCCTTATTAGAGGTAGGATGTCTTTAAAAGGCAAACACATGATGTGCCTTAGTGAGGATTCATACACCACTTGAGCGACTTGAGAGAAACCATTTGAGGAACATTAAGACTTCTTTTGAAAACTTATCAAAAACCTCGGCATGAAACTTGCTAAAAGAATGAGAAAAGTAGATGCTCTAGTCAAAGCCGTTTCGTCTTCCAACATCCCAAGACTAAGTTAATGCCATAAGCCCCATGAGTGCTAGAGTAATATGGGTGTGTTAGTATTGCTAATTTTTCCATTCAAGGAGAAGTTCTTTGTTGTGCAATTAGTATTATTGAGATGTTAACTTAGTGATAACACATGATCCACTGATGCTAAATCTTATTGTTTGCTCGGGACGAGCAAAGGTTAAGCTTGGGGGATCTTGTTGACGGCAATTATACCCTGATTTTACCCCATGAAAAGCCGTCAACAATGGTTGAGTTTGAAGATAACACCATGCAAATAAGTAGTGACATAGGTACAATTGACTTGGTTCCAGATGTACGTGTCATTATTTGGGTGCAGGTGCAAACAGGCACTTTTCAATGTTTGGGAGCTACAAATGAAGGTAGAGCAACCAACCAAGATGGCCAATGACCAAGCCAACTCCACATTCATCAATGTCATATCCTCTGGAGTTAGTGTGCAAAAGATGAGCACAAAGGTCAGGTCGGCCGACCTGACATTTGTGGGTCCAATACCACCATTGTGCTTAAAATTGCCTGGTGAAACTACCTGCAAAAGATGGCCCTTTGATTCCACCAAAGGCAGGTCGACCGACCAAGGTTTGGGGCCATCTCGGACACCGCGGATCACCGAGACGTCGGGAAGACAGTGGTGGGTCCACCCCCAATGGGCCAGTCGGCCGACCACCCTATGGTGGGATGCCACCTGTCCCGACTCGCCACCGACATGCCGGGGCCTCCTGGAGCTGACACGTGGCAAATGGGAGAAAACCCCAGGTCGGCCGACCTGGAGGTTGGGCCCACTCAGGGTCGGTTCACTCCACCGACGTTCCCTGCACATCCTGGACGTTGATTCAAGGCGGTTTGAGGTTGGTTGGATCCGAAGGTGGAGAAGCCACTTCACGCGGATCGATGACGTGGCGGTGGAGTAGCCCCTACTCCATCTCCCACTATAAATACCCCCTCACTCCCTCTCATTCAAGACATCAAGGAGAAGCCTCTTGAGAGCCATATAAAGCTATGTAGTCCACTATAGTAGTAGTAGTAGTAGTAGTAGTAGTGTGGGAGTTAGAGTGGGTCGAGCGAAGCTCGAAGTCTCCGGAGTCGCTATCTGGAGAATCTGTATGTCTTCCTCTTGTAAGACTTTCATACTTTTCCTTTACTTTTACGAGTATTTACTTTTAGTACTTGCTTAGTATAGTATTACTCTAGTAGTAGTATTATAGAGTTCTAGCCTTTTTTAGTAGTAGTAGTTCACTAGATAAATTAGTCTTGTCTCGGTTGTTTCCATTGCAATAAGGTCCTGACGACTAGAGCTTAGGCTAGGTCGTATATTTAGCTTAAGTTGTAGGCGTTAGTGTGAACGTGGTGTTCGACTAAACCTACCGGTGGATGTTCGCCTCACCGATTGGTTATACCATTCAAACTCCCAACGTGTATTAGCGGGGCGGTTGTGACAGAACTCGGCCTTCCAGGTTATATCTATTTACGTCGGGTAGGCCGATAGGTGCCCCTTAAAACCAAGGTATCGCTGGAATAGGAGCTAGTTCCCGAAGGGAATGTTACACTCCTATTTGTCGACATATCTCCAAAGAACCGGGGAATACAAGACTAGTAGCTTTAGTGTGTTACCACTACTAGATTAGATTAGTTCACGGAAGTAGAAGTAGAGTCATAGGAGTCTTTAACTCACTCGTTGTCCTCCCACCTAGCTATCACTCTACCTTATAAACCCTTTAGCCCGCTCCTTGATCCATCCTTCCTATACACTCCGTTAATCCCTCTTCCACTAGTGATACTAGACTAGAGACACTGGATCTTCCCCTAATAGTTCCTAGCTACGCTTTCCCTTGGGAGAAATATAAATCGACAACCCCGGAATACTCCTCGGTGAAATGCTACGCGGTACATTACGTGCGCTTGCGGAATATCCAATAGATATAGAATTACCCTCCTGGCATCTCTGGCGTTGCCGCCATACTTCTGGTGGTTGCGCTAAGAAATGCCAACAATATACACGGACGCTGCTATGCTTTTTTTACAGAAGAGGCTGCCCCTATCCGATTCCCGCCACTCCTCCTTTTACTACATTCATCTCATAGTCCAAACATATACAGTGATTTCAATGTGCTTCCGTACGGCCAATCGGCCTCTAGCTGGCCCATGGAACAGTGTCCGCCGTCTCCTGCGCCGCAGTCACGAGTCGCCGATTGCTCGAGTGTCCGTCTGTAGCAAGGACTTGTTGACACATCCCAAAATAAAGGAACACAGCAACTTTCCACCCTGATCGATGCAGCCTTATGGACAGATCAAGCAACACAAAAGCATTGAACCCAACTGACGCACGTTTACGCTAGACATATTACGTCTCCAACGTTTCGTTGCAAACTAGCGAACGGTGGTCTCGGTCCCCCATTAGACAGACAGGTGCATGCGGTACCACGCCTATATAAATGCTAGCCTGTTGCACATGGGGGTGCACTACAAAAGACCACCCCGACGCATAGTTCCAACCTAGTACTTTGGCCTGTTTTTCCATCAAAAAAGTATGTTTCCTTTTTACACCTAACGATGAGATCGTGATTTTTAACAACAGATAACACCATCGCTGTTACCGTAGTGTCATCATGCGCATGGATGGACATCGACACAGACCACGAACGGATCAGCGAGATACTATAACCCGCCATAACCATTATTTCTATCTTGTGTGTAGTTTCAGATGCACGGCCACGCCGTGAATTATATGCACACCTTTTCTGAACCACCCCAAAAAAAAAGAGAAAATGCTGTCTGTCAAAAAATAGAAATCATATTTTACTACTACCATAAAAATAAAGGAACAAGACGAACGCAACGGAACGAACTGAATTGAAAGACGGTCGCGCCGCGCGGCCCGCGTAATTCATGAATCGGCCCATTAACTAAGCTGTGTTTTTTTTCACGCATCTTTCGAAATACACGAATTTGGAAGTTAGACAAAATGGTAGAAATCAAATGACAATTAACATGCAAGGTGTCTGCTGGTGCACACAAACTTGATCTTTTACTTAGGCACGAACACGATCCGGTGAATATATTGATCACAAAGACCAGATGGAGACGAAATAGCCGACGTCATAAAGGTGAAGTACAGTCAAACGTACATAGATAACAGCGCATACTAGGCAATTACGATAAAATTGAACGGCGACTCGTAGATGGCGTTAGGTTGCACGGTAGCTATCGTCGTCAACGGTGGTGTAGACGTCGCCGGTAGCGCTTAGATCGTCAACGGCCGCCCTGCAGACGTGCAAAATTCGTGAGGATATGTCGGGAGCGAAAGGTGTAAATGTATGTAGGAGGTAACGCGTTGTGTATTTGGAATTTACAGGAACCTTATGCGGCCTTTGTCCACCCCCAACATTGATGATATTTCCTCGATGCGGACGCTGCGAAAATCGTCTCTGTATAAAGCAAAAATGTCAATAAGCTATCGACATATGTGCATACATAGCGAGTTTTTTTCCTGTTGCAAGCGATATGGTTCTTACGGGCTGCAGTTCTTGCGAATACATTCCAGCACGGCATCGTTTAGCGTCTGGTTCTTACCCACGTCACCCTGCGAAAAAAAGAAAACGAGACAGCCGTCAGTAGCTTAAAAAAAACCTTCTGCGCGTAAGAGAATCTACAGCAGAGGGCAACAAAACATTTTTTTTTTGTGTTATACGATTACCTTCCGCGTTGACATGTCGACGTGGCAGTGTATCGCCTCGATCATGTGCAGCGTGACATCATTGTAGTTTGTAACTTTCCTGTAACCGACAATCAGATGACATACGCAAAAAAATATCGTTCCGCACGATTGTTGTGTTCGGTGATTACTATGTATATTAGTGACGCACCTAACAGAGTGGGCCAGTATCTCGTATGAGGATCCTTTCGGAGTCAGCTTACCGTGAACGGTAACATACTCGCCGTTACTTCGGAAAAAAAAATTTCAGAAATTTGCATTAAAAATCAACGCGTGGGGAGTTTATTTTCATGTATGAACACTCGATTGATAAAACCCAATATCAACTGCGCTCACCACCCATCGCCTATTGCGCGCTGGTCGCTTTCATCCGCAGTCGACCTACGCGAAGAAAAATTAATTTAAAGGTGCGATTTAACGTGTTTGCACAACTAGAAGTCAGGATTTTATACCATACTAGTACACGCACCAGTAAGTGACTCCGATCTCGCCAGTGCCGTCATACAAACTGAACCGCCAATTTTCCGTATGACCGTCTTTCACTACCTTGCGCCCGACGCATTTCAGCTGCGATCAAAAAGTTTGTACCGTTTTCTAGACAGTCATATAATTTATATGATGAATGAAGGATATTTTGTTTTTTTCGTAATACTTACAATACCAGGCGATACACAGTTTATATATGGCGTGCCACCGTTGGCGTCCTTAATCGCGTCCAGTATCTGCTTGATGGTCACAGGCATTAGGTTGGAACCACCAACCGGCTGAGTAGGGCAAACTTTCTGCTTCACATATAAATTTGAGTATGTGTTAAAAAGTTGCACATGAAGCAATCAGATAAGCTAGCAAAGTGGGAAAAGGACCATCGGTCCTTTCGGACGACGCAAACCTAGCCAGTCTTGATAACGACAGACGACGACCCGAGGTCGCGAGAGTTGCAGGCTGCTTCATCTTCGGTCACATCAGTGCTGATCTCGAACAATGTTGTCACGTCAGACGCCGATGCTGTCACATTGCCATCCATCGCCGCTCCCCTGTTGCTAACGAGCAATAATAGAAAGCAGTACGACGCAGCTATGGCACTCCACCCTATTTATGGCCGTGACTCTCACGCCAACCAAGCACGACAGTCGCGCGGCTACTATAAAACGTAACAGGAGGCATGGGCCCGGCTTGTTTCGTAGGCACTGTACTACACAAATCACACACATTTACTCCGCACAAAACGACGTCGCACGTGCCCCATGGACAAATCAAAAAAAAAGTCGGAGTATTAGCCTTTTATTCAGGAATGCTCTCGATACACAGGACACCCGCAGGTTGCGATAAATTCTCACAAACATGGTTCGGCGAATTAAGATCAAGCAATCTAACGATTATATAGTCTTCGAGATCACCACCATAAACCACCCAGGCCGCGGGGGGGAAAGCTCATGGAATTCAAACGGACAAACCTCTAACCGTAAACCCAACCATTTCGTCAACGTCAACACCATTGCTTGCCCAGTCAGCTTTCATTTCCCGCTTGTACTCTGCCTCTTGCTCATCCGTTTCGAAGATCAGGACGTCAACACGATGGCCATCGTCTGTTTCAATAGAGTACCGGCCATTTGGCAGGGATATCATCTGAGCATAGGCTTCAAGGTGGAGCAGTATTGCGTGTGTAGTATCTCCGCGCACCGGGACGTCACCATGGACGCAACACCCTCCTGTTTGCTGTTAACGCGGGTTTAAAACAAAACGAATCAGGGATACACGAAGGCATTGGAAAAACACAGCGGGGGATTTCGATGGGTTTATCAATCAAAACGAGTGACTTCGAGCATGGGAAAAATTTACAACCGCCCCCTCGCCGGATGTTGCGATTTTGCACGCCATACGTCACAGGCACACTGATGTCAGTTTGATATGTCGCCGCAAACAAATGGGACGCAGTTCACCGCAATATAAAGACGATGTCCATCACGGACAGGTTTCCAGTCATACATTTTTGGATGGATGCGCGTGGATCATGGCTTTCTCGGGTCATTGTATTAGACTTCTCGGTGGCATTTTTTCAAACTACACATGATATTGGTCTGCAGCTTTTGGGATGCTCGACACGTTCTACTGCTCTATGCAGTGTCGCCAGTAATATTTTGGCTGTGTCCGGCGGTGCGCGATTTTCGTCTTGCTGTTGATGCCCGCGATTCCAGCGCTATACGACACTGCACGGCAGCAGCACGACAGGGGGGAGATGTGTGACCCTACTTTATTTGGGGTGCGTGAGTCAACAGCATTTTGTGCGTCAGTCTACATAAGCGCATTGTTACAGTGGTCCGTCTGCTAATATATCTGCGGATCGGGTGCTCAGAGCCAAAGACAGAGACATGTTGGCACGACGGAATATAGTCCTAAAAAATAGCCGTGGACCGGTGATCAACGACACAGTATGGCGATACGAATGGTGTGCAAAAAATGCAGATGAGCGGTATTTGCCTTTGAACTTGTTTTGATTAATAGTCGTGATTACTGATCCTTTACGCAATATACAGTCATTTTAACGCCCATCTCATGTTTTATATCAAGATAACGCCGCAGCTTTGCGTCGTGGTACTCACGTAGAGAAAAGTCGCACTTTTTTGGACAGGTTCGCGTATTCATACGTGAACACGATTGAACAAAGACACACGAGTACGAATGTTAATTCAACGCAACAGGAAAAATGTGCCTTTTTATCAACCAGGTTCACCCGCTCGCTGCGTACAAAAAAGACAGAATCAAAGCCACGCTAATCACCCACGCCACCGCGCGAGATGGCCGACGGAAGGATGCATCTAGCTGCGACATGGTTTGTAATACAAGGGACGAGTTAAGCAGGAGCAACGCCTTGCGCGCACACGAACGAGCGTTGCTTGATGCTGGAGAAGCTTCGAGAGCTTTCACCGTTTGATTTATCGCCAAGATTGTCAGGTGCGCCAAAACGACGGGCTCCGTGGATCCTGGGTCGACGATCATCCGCGCAGTGCCGAACAAGATGTTGATGCGGATGAAGACGCCAAGAAGGACCGGGAATAGACGCCGACCATCAAAAGGTATCTTCGACCTGCAAGCAAAGACGACGCGCCATGTACCACCGTAGATGAAAGAATACATGCCACCCCGACTACGCACACGCATGCACCCCGGTGGTGGACTTTGGTTTCTATATGAGCGCCTGCACTATGATGGTCTGAGGTGCAGATCGGCTTGATGCCATTATATAGATCGGTGCTCACGGCTACCAAGTCGTGGAGCATCGAAAAAAAAAACAGCAAATTGAAAAAGGAATTTGACAGATCCAATCGTGTTGCGCATATGTTATGGAACTTAACAGCCCATTGAGAAAAAGGTACCGCATTCCTTCCCGATACGTCATGGGCCGAACAATGCACGTAGGTAGCAAAGTGCATGGGCCGCATATCGTGGGAGGCAGGTCAATGGGCTTTTGCTTGAGCACGTAGGCAACATATAATTTGTTTTGTGCGGCCCGTCGTCAAAAGTGTTTAACCGTCTTTTTGAACCGATCGCGGCTTTGCATAGGGTACATAGATCTAGATAAAAAAAAGTACATTATTATATCATATTAAGATGCATACAGAACGCCTGGTTACATTAATCTGAATGGAACGAAAAAACACTATTATCTCGGATCCAGCAAATAGTCACTCCACACCTCAGATACAACGCGCAAACATATGCTGCGCACTTACCCCGATCATTCGAGGAGTACTTCAACATCGCGCGATGCCGCGTGGTGCAGAGCAATGATCGCCTCATTTAATTCAGCCACACGTCTCGCAAATTTGACCCTGCTTGCGAAGTCAGCAATAATAGTTGAATCATCAAACCCGTCGCGCACATTGGTCAGGGATTCCAGTTGCTTGATCAGCCATGTCCATTGTTTGTTTGCGCGCAAAATCCAGTCAATAAAAAGTGACTTGCGAGCCGAGTAGCTAACCACCGTTTTGTACATTTGGTGTCCAAAGTCAATGACCTCTGTATTCATCAAACGTTCCAACTCACTGATTGCCTTCGCGGCCACGTTGTACTCAGCGAGGTGCGGCGTGTTTTCATGGACATCGGCCATGATCATTTTGGACGTCACATCATGCCGCCCGGGTAGGAAGAAGAACAAGTTGCATTTGCAAACAAATTTACCATCATCAGTAGCATCTGCTATACATTCCGTGTGGGGGAGACCAAGAGCATCCACGGCGACGGAGAGCATGTGCTTCACTGGCAAATCAAAAATGAGGTGTTCTGCCTGCAAACAACACGGAAACACAAAAAGTGTTAATATTTTTGTCAAGCCACATTGATAAATAGTTTTTTTTCTGAGGGTTGTAATCAGTATCGTACACTGACCTCTGTATAGTCGCTACATGAACTCCGCCCTCTTAGCCGTCTTTCCATTGAATGGGCCTCACTTATCATGTTGTTCATGTGCGAACGATTTGTTGACCAGATATCAGCGACCCTGCCGACGCCCACAGGCCAAGTGGGGAGGCCGCTCGTCCTGTCGGCCAGCCAAAACTGTTTCAGCATGTCACTGGCCATGTTGAACTTGTCAATGTAAGTATAGAGTTTCTCAGACCAACTGCGCGCACCCGCCCTGTAGAAATTATCTTGTGAAGACAGCAAAGATATCAACTTCCAGTGACTGGCGTCGCGGATCCGAATGCCGTGCGTCATGTCCAAGTATCTGACCAGCTTATTCACAGCATTGTTTTCAGCCACTAGCAAGTCTGAATCCTCACCCGAGAAAATACCGTTGCGAGTTCTTTGACCTGGTTTTGTCGGGTACGCGAGCTTAGCCCCATGGAATAAAATTTCCACTGAGTGTTTGCCGTTGAACATTGTCATGAATAGTACCTCCGGAACAGGGCCACCGACGGAATGCATAAATCCTTGCAAGTATGGTAACAACCTGACGGTTACGATCGTCTTCACCACCTGCGAGCCACGGCATTGCAACGTCAAGCTCGCAAACACAACGAAGCAAGTGCAAAAAAAAAAAAAAAGATACGCATTTTTGTGTTTATCTCTTCTTGGCACTTATGATGGCCCGTGTTTGACATCGTAGGGGACATCTAGTGCTTTTGCGAAGAAAAATGACAGGCGGCGTGGTGGTCGTACGACGACGGCAGGGGGCGTATAGCCAGCTTATCCGGGTGCGACGGGGACGATACTTTTCGCATCACAGAACCCCGGGTCATGCGCACGAACGCCTCCTCGGCCGATGGGGGCGGCTGCGGCGTTGAGATGTGATTCGACCCCCTACAAGTAGGTGATTTCCGTAAAAATGTCATCGGCACGGCGAACTTTGAAACTCCGCCCGCGAGCTCCCCCGGTGCCCCCGTAGGGGGGAGATTAGAAAAACCAACGGGATAGTGCTGGAATTCTAGGAAACAGAACAGTAGATCAGAATCTGGCGGCACATGCCCAATGAACCCTACGAACCCTACAGGTGTCCAACCAAAAAAAAGGACGAAAAGAATGCGATGCATCCACACTTTTAATGGCAGCGTTATGGGTTCGAATTCCATTGTATGAATCAAACATTCACGAGAAAGATTCACGGCGTGCGTGCGAGAGATTCGTGGGGGCACAGAGTTTTTCCCGGCACTAACCTTGCGGACGCTGGATCCTGGTAGCTGTGGACGGCCGGGTGGATGTTGACACCCATCCATTCCCGCATCGCCGGCGTGGGATCGGTCAGCCATCGCGCCGCCGTCGATGGACATGGACATGAAT
This sequence comes from Themeda triandra, assembly GCA_018135685.1. Lineage (NCBI taxonomy): Eukaryota > Viridiplantae > Streptophyta > Magnoliopsida > Poales > Poaceae > Themeda > Themeda triandra. The sequence goes on along the minus strand of JAENPR010001558.1, from coordinate 46,032 downwards.
CTATGACGGTGGTCTACACGGTCAAATCTCCGCCGCACTGGTACGACCGTCGCCGCTCCTACAGCAGGGACGGGGGAAAAAATCGCGGGCTAGCTGTTCCTGACAGTGTGTGTGGACGGAGGACGAGGGGGAGTGGGGGCGGGGTGTTTTGCCGGCGTGGGGATGGGGGGAGAGGGGGTGGGTGGTAAGCACATGAGTGTCGAGGGTAAGCGGCGCCTGAGCGGTGTCCACACACGCATACAGCGGGTCCAGCCTGACACTCGCGTCCAGTACACATGCGCGCGCCATCAAATTAGTCTCGCTGGCGGACAATCGTCGTTATTAATATATAGACAGGCGTTGGTCCGTCCCGAATCTATGCGCCAATCCGACGCCGCGCGCTGTGTCCGCAGCGCTACACCCTGCCGGAGAAAATCCACATTCATATATATATATATATATATATATATATATATATATATATATATATATATATATATATATATATATATATATATATATATATATATATATATATATCTGTGTGTGTGTGTGTGTGTGTGTGTGTGTGTGTGTGTGTGTGTGTGTGTGTGTGTGTGTGCGCGCGCCATGAGGCAAACAAAATGGCCTTAAATGAGCAACCCGTATGATATTTTGTAGACATGCATGGCATGGAGTTCAAAGAACAGAAAATAAAGAAATTATTTTTTTCTAAGATACATCGGGGCTCGATATTAATAAGTGTAAGAAACAATTCTTATATTGGGGGTTTGTAGCATCAAGGAGGCTGACTAGATCAAATGTCAATTATAAAACCTTTCTGTAGACCTAGCTTGACGACAAAGATGCAGAATTAAAACTAACAGCCAAAACACGACTACACCCCAAGCACAAAGAATTTATAAGGTTGGCATTTACCTATGTCCACGTTAGGAGGGTGGTTTCATATTCACTGCTTCTCTGTGAAGCTACGCACCCTAACAGCCTTGACTTGAAGCCTGAATATCTATGAAGAAATCCATGCCAGAAAGCCTTGCCAATCAAGGCTAGGATGCACTTCAGTCTTTAGGAGGATCCCCAATGTGATATGCTTGTATAGCGGCCCCTCTCTGATCTTGTAGCATTCGCCCCATGGGCCAGGCGTTAGGCTTTAGTTTTGTCTTTTGGTATTAAACCTAATCTTTTACGAGCCCTTTTACAATGGTTGGAAAAGCATCTAGATGCTCCCTGATGCCTCCCAATGCCTCTACAAAATAATTATTTTTATTAATTAATTTCTTTAAGGGTATTATGGTCTTTTCGCATATGGAGACGTTATGGACGGCGTCGTTGAGCTGCCTCATGCAGTCGGTGGTGAACGCCGTGCAGGTCGACCAGCGGCTGCATCTTGACGGCCTTGAACGTGCTCGGTGCTCAGGTACGTGGATGTGCAGTGGGCGGTGCTCGCCGGGGAGGTTGATCACGTACCACACAGCTCTGTCGTGCTCGACCTCGGTGTCTCTCCGTCACCGCCTCCAGACGCAGCTAGTGTTGTGTAGAGGTGCGTCGACTGCCCGAACGGCGTCAGGTACTACGTACTCGTACATCACGATGTAGCTCGTCGATCACCCATGTCAGCCCCGGCAACATCACGACTCGCGATCCGGCACCATCGAGTTTTCCGGTGGGTCGCGTGGGTTCTGGGTGACCACATAGGAACTTCATCACCTTACCAGTCGGGAACGGATAAATACGACGCCGAGTTCAGCATCTCGACCTTGGCCGTCGGCGACACTAACGTGAATGAGCAACGGATTCATTTTTTTTTTGCAGTGCGCGTGCGGACGCTAGGCCCAGCAACCGCGTCCGTCAGGCATGGTCGAAATATCGGGAAGATCTTTTGGTTGCCGTAATGATCCTAAAAACAATGTTGGTTGCCGCAATTATTAGAAACGGGAGTTTAAATCCCATAATTATAGGATGGCTTCCTGATCTTTAGGATCGTACCGCGTCGGCCCTGCCCCATTCCTCGTCTTCCTCCTCTGCCGCGCGTCGCCCTTGCACGCCGCACACCGCCGCCCTCGCACGATGCAGGAGGGGCACAACGTGTCGAGGTCCTCCCAAGGACAGATCGACGGAGGCGGCGGCGACGGACTACAGCGGCACAAACAGCGATGAATGAACCCTAATGAGACAAAATTGTTCATCTTTTTTAACAAAGCAAATATTCATCTAACTATATTATTTATAAACTATCCAGCCTAACTATACTAGTCAAAACATCATTATTATAATTATAAAAGTACTGTTTTACCCTTGGTTAAAAAATAAACTACGAAAAAGCAATTACCACTCTTTTTATTTGGAGTCCTAATTTTTTCCAAATCTGGAGGCGTCGCGAGGCGTTACAACGCATTGGGTCCACCTATTATAGACACATTAAATGCCTCTCGATACCTCCGCATTGATGCCTCTCAATGCCTCGCGACTTATGGACCCACAAATCATAGACACATGAAATGCTTCCTGATGCCTCTCCAACCATTGTAAATTTTCTCTATCTTTTACCCGATTTTGAAATTTCTAGAAATTTTAATCACCAGCGGCTGATAACACGAGCCAGTGGTGGCTGGGTGATAACCATTCGTATCACCAATGGCCGGGCGCCATCTGGCGGTGATGAGGGGCTTGGAATGGACAGTGATGACTATCCCGTAGTAGTTAATCCTTGTCGATTCATTTGTGGAAATCATTTCTAGGGCCGGTTGACTTTGGAATCATTTTTACAATTGATGTCATATTAATAGGGGTGTGTGCACATAATCTTTTGTGCGCTAGTGAACTAATATACACAATTAGTTATTGCTTTGAATATTTTTGTCATTAGTAATATTGAATTTATATAGATGGTCATTGGTCGACGGGATAAACTTAGATACATATAGTTTCACCTTGTGCTGTATTCTCCATATATAGATACAAATATCAATTATTGGATATACCCATCTCTCTCTCTCTCTCTCTCTCTCTCTCTCTGTGTATATATATATATATATATATACACGTATGTTTGGGGGAAAAAATCTGGGGACCCAAATAAAAGCTAAGCTAAGTGTGGCTGCTGGACACTTACTATGGCCGCTGCTTCCGCTGCTTCCGGTGCTTCCTACTTCGCCTTCTGTAGCAGTTGCCAGCAGGAAGACGAGGCCGCCACCTCTGCCATCGTCGCTGCAGACCACAAGAAGTAGCAGCAAAATTACACTACCAAGGACGAAGGGTGACCTCGTCCAGGCATGGTAGTTGCTGGGCGCCATGCTGTTCAATTTTCCTCTAACAGCTAGCTAATATTTCGATCGAGAACATACTGCTAGCAGTACTATTTATAGATGATTGCACGATTTGCATTGCCAGCAGGGGGCTCCGCGCGCTTAAGTTTTGCAATGCACTAATCCACTCATGCAGTCGAGTGTGGACGACTTTGACCGCGCTTTTTGCCTGCCTATCCAATAACCCCAGCCTTGCCACCAACAGTATCCCCCACCACCTGCCCTTGCCGGCGGTCTCCGCCCTCGCCTTGCTGCTGACTCCATCCACCAGATATCTCCCACACAGTCACACTGCCTGCAGAGCGTGCTCATTTGCCGCTCGTTGATGAACAACTTTGTTGTTCCCCGCCGATATCTTAACTTCGACGCGGCAAAGGCAAGGCCACTACCGCACCGCCAGCGAGGGGAATAAGATCGGGACAATGACACGCCAACTTCCCTGCATCGAGTGGTGTGTGATGGTCTTCAGTGTGACCTACGATCACACAGGTACTGGTGGTTACAGAAGACGATAGAAGAAGAGCTGAACACTATCGAAACCGTTGAGCCCAGAGAGATGCCTAATTGCAAATGATGGTGTGGTGCCCATCACTTTGGGCTAGCGCTAGACATTTGACCCTCCTTTTGTTTTTGTTGACCTTGACACTGCTATACATACACTCTATAGGTCGCAAGACGGCAACACAGGAGCCTTCCACTAGGAGTGCATGCTCTTGGCCAGCAATCCATGTAGGAAAGCCAAGTGGAGGATAAATGGAACACATAGTGGAAGACACCTTTGTTGTAGTGCAAACCTCTAGTCCACTCTAATGGAAAACGTGGAAAACACATTGCAGTTATAAAAACAAATAAATTATGCACATCATAGATGTACATTTTCACAAAAGAATAAGATTCAAACTCATCCCATATAAATTCATAGAAAGGTGTTAAATTTTGGGTGCACTTGCATTAGCAGATAAATTATCAGAAATTTCGCCTTGTAGTGTAGATGCACATCAAATTTGTTAATTTTAATGAAATTTTATAATAAACTGAATTTGAATCTCATCTTCTACGACGTGATGGTTAATTGTTTCTTGTGATGGTTTAGATAATACAAAAATCAGTTGCGTCAGTATTTGTTTGGAAAGCTTTTAGTATTTGTTATTAGGGGGCACTTTGGCACATGACACATGATTGATGGCTTCTATATTACTACTATCACTTGGATTTAGGGTACCTATATCTAATATATTTCTGAATTTTTTGTCAGAGGGTTTCCATGCAAAAACAGTGACGTTCTCGCGTAGGAACTTCCCACGAAACTCTTCTAGTGCCTGTGTACCGGTACACATGACCTAATTAGGACAGTCGGGGTCAACTTCAATCACCTTTGTGTCATCCACCAGCTTGAAAGAGCTTGTGGGGGTTTCTCTCTTCTAATGCAGTGCCTCTTCCTTTAGCCATCGTTTGATTCTGGCGAGATCGGCACAAGTGACCATTGTCCTCGTGTGCTCCACACTACAAGAATCATGTTAATCCTTGACGAAAAATTTCCATCATCAAAAGTCCGTCACTATGCAACATTTGTGATGATTTTAGATATCTTCAGAGATTATGATGACCCAATTGGAACCAGTCATCTTACATAGTGCAGGCACTACAAGAGATGTGTGTTTTTCTTACATTCTATTTATGTCAAGGATATGGAATTCATGTCATAACTTAAGATTTATGACATCCAATTGATGAAAATCAAAACATCAACAAACTAGTGTCACAAACTAATTCCGTGACATTTGTATATTTTGTGTCACAAGTTTATGACAATGGTTTTTATGTCACAAAGGCTTATGACATTCGTTTTTTGTCACGAGCTTTTGCACCAGGCCACGTGGATGTTGACGTGGTGCTGAAATTCTCTTAACAAGGCCGCCGAGCGGGGCATGATTGTGACTTGGAAATCCACAAGGTGAGTGACTCCTTTCCAAAGCGTTGCTTGGCTTACCAAAGGTGATGTGTTATATTGGATGCTCCCGAGAGCCACGACCTTCACTATTCTAGGGATGATCTCATAGAACGACACTTCGTTCGGGCAAAGGTGGCCCCGTACATGAGCTTCATTGTAGGGTATTCATGTAGTTGATGTTGAGTCCACTACCTCTGGCCATGAGTACCTTCGTAAGGTGCACATCCCCCTCAATCAGGCTAACAACAAGTGGGAAGGCCATGGGACGCTACGTGGTCGGGGTACTTACGTGTACTTCTCGGCCAAAAGTGATGAGCTCCACAGACAATCATGGGCGTCTAGGCTCAGTGGTTTTGATTGTGTTCAGATCTTGCTGTGGAATACTAACTTTACAAGTACTCCAACACACCTTGTTATTTAAAAGAGCGAAGAAATTGAGAATAGCTTGTTAGCTGATATTTTCCTACCCACCTTGATTCAGGTCCCTTAGATCTACATTAAAATAAGATCCAATGCATCTAAATTATCCGTCATGATCTGACGAACGGGCCCAGTCTGTAAACATATAAACGTTTACGCATGTTTCTCCCTTATGCATAGCTCAACACCTTATTTTTTTCACCCGCATCAAATGTACCCACCCACCTGTACACATGTCACGTCTCCTTTCCTTCCCCCCTTCCATAGATCCTACTTCCCTTTATTTAAGTCCGGATCAAGTGCAAACCTAAAAAAAAAGTCCGGATCAAATGCCGGTATCCAATTTCCACGGGATCAGGAGTTGCCTCTCTAGGGTTTGGAGGTCGACCGCCGTTGTCGTATCTACCCTCAGGCTGCCGGTGCTTGGATAGGACGGCGCCAAATTGAGGAAGGACAGGGAGGAGCCATCGGCAGTGACCCTATCCGGGTGTCTCCCCATGGGCCCATGACGAGGATGAAGCTGACGAGACGGTGCCAGCCGCCGGCGCCCGTTGCGAAGATTGACCAGCAGGAGGCGTTGGTGCATATATAGGATCGTGCCGCGCATTGTGCATCAATTCTTGCTTCTGCGTCTTGATTGAATTGAACGGCATGCAAAGCAGTGTTGACGAGTCCGTAAATAGGAAGGGTTCGAACTTGATTGTGCTGACAAACAATAGTTGAATCGAAGCTATCAAGATCGATGGCCGTGCCGATAGCCCATCAGAATCAGATCGGCGCTGCAAGAAACAAGCATGCAAGTGCATGGCGTGGGTGCGTTTCTGGCCGAGTGCTAATTCAAGAACGTAAGTACGTAACATGCGCGCATGCCCATCAAACGAGAGTATATAAATATAATTCTTCTGTTTGATTTATCCGCCTATGGATGGTGCTTCTCCATCTATAGTTCATAATTCAAAGGAATTAGAGTTGCAAAAAAAAAAAAAATGCGATGCAAATATGTCTTGGCTACCAACTTCTCAAATTCATGAGCAGTCATTGTAACTTCAATCAACTTAAATTAAATTGATCTTCATTAGTGTCATTGTATCATAAGGCCTTGATCACGTCACCACTATTGTGCAGGTTTTCACGGGTGGGCGTTTTAGTTTTTTTTGGAGGCGGGCAAGGCGTCTGACTACGACTCATCGCCTATGTTAATCGTGCGTTCCGTAGGGCTGGAACTTCTATGCAGGGTCAGTTAGCGTAGCTCCACTAACAAGGAAAGGCGATAATAGTGCTCAAATTACATTTATTTGGCAAAAATCCTGAAGATGTATGAAGCAATAGAAGAAGAGGAGAAGAAGAGAAATTGTATGCAGGCCACAAAGGTACTCGTTTAGCTATAGAAAAAGTTCTTTTTTATAGTCACTTAAAAGTAAAAAATTCTAAGTGCACTTGATGACCCTAATTAAGAGAAGTACCTCCAAGCCTCCTTGATTGTTTGTTCACTGAACCTCAGCAAATTTGATGAATTTGCTACAATTCTTCACTTCCGGAGACTTCTGTACAGTTAGACGGGAAGATCAGCCAGCGTATGGATCTGTTATGCACAGTACATGTATCAATAAATGTTGGATTCAAAAAAAGTTGAAATAATAGGATAAGAAAATGAAAAAACAACAACATATATTATCTTTTATGCACGTGTGTGCCGCACGTGCAGTGTGGTTGTCTCGTAGGTTAAACTAAAATATACAATCACTACCGAGCCATCGGCAAACACCAGGACCCCGCCAGCAAAAAGTTTGCCGATGGCAAAGTCACATTGCCATCGGCAAACTTCCATCGGCAACCCCGGCATCGGAAAAGAATTGTTTGCCGATGGCCACTGACCACGCCATCGGCAAAGTCTTCGCCGATGGCTGCGACCCCCATCGGCGACCAGGCCACGTCAGCCGCCCCGCCGTCAGGCTGACGGCGGGTTTGCCGATGGCTGACGCCACGTGGCCATCGGCAAAAAATTATGCTTTCCGATGGCCGCGGCCGTCGGGGTACCATTTTTTTCTTTTGAAAATGTTTTCCAGGAATTTTTTTTGCCGATGGCCATGGCCATCGGCAAACCTGGGCTTCCCGGGAATGTTTCCCCGGGTTTGCCGATGGCCGGCCATCGGCAAACCTGGAAAATTTTTTTTCCTTTTTTTTTCTATTTTCTTCCATTTAGACCACATTTAATCACAACATCACACATATCCAACATTCATCACATATATTAGCAATAATACACCATTTGAACGATAATATAGCATGAATTCCGTATAGCATGTCCGAAATCATCCATACAAGTCGAAATGGCTCCATACAAGTCCAAATAGCTCCATACAAGTCTAAATTCATCCATACAAGGCCAACATCGGCAAAACATGTCCGACGTGGCACAACAAGGTCCAAAACGTAGAAGAGAAGGTACCTAGCTCGTGGCGCCATCCCCGGTGTTCCCAGAGCCCCCAGCAGCATCCTCCCACGGAGACCAACTCGACTGCGGGGCCGCACCGTACTGCCAGTGGCCGAGCTGCTGCTGCTGAGGGAACTGAGATGGCCCGGGCTGCCCCTGCGGCGGCCACGAGTACCCTGGCTGCGTAGGGAACTGAGACGGCCCGGGCTGCCCCTGCGGCGGCCACGAGTACCCCTGTGTCAGTGGAGGACCCCAGACGAACGGCTATGTGGGGAGGCTCTGGTAAGGAGTCCAGCCGTGCTGTGGAGGACCCTGTGGAGAAGCACCCGCTGGAGGGCTACCACCTGGAGTTGGGTTCGACCCGCCGACTGTGTCTGCACAAAGACCAAGTGATGGAATTAGTACCTGCAGACTGGTATCACAAGCTAAAGCAATAGGCAATGTACTCACCGGACCAGGTACAAGAAAAGGCATTGGAGGTACTGGTGGTGGAGCGAAGACAGAGGGTGGAGGCTCACTCATTCCCTGGGCACGTATGTGTAGGGACATCTGCGACATCGCCTGCTGGTAGTGCAGCGCAACTGCGGCCGCATGCTCCTGATAGGCAATCGCCATCTGCTTCTGGTTGGCTAGCACCTCCTGGACCGTGGACTGCAATATTACACCAGTATGGTTGATTGTATTTGAAGGCAAGGTACATTATTTATGAAACGGTCGAACGACGAATGAAACTCCACTTACCTGAAGACCCGCGATCACCTGCGCGCTGCTCGGCTGCCGAGGCGCTATGGGGACCCGCGGTGCGCCCCTTCGCTGGTCTTCCTTGCGGATCTCGGTGAGCGTCGGGACAGAGGACGGCTCAATGGCGCTGTGGGCCATATAGAACCGGCCGTGCTGCTTCCCTCCTCCCAACCTCATCACCAGCTCAGTGTCCAGGGGCTCGGCGGTGACGTCGTAGTCGTCGCCATGGGGTTCTCGAGCAGCGGCGGCGTACTTGCTGAGCTTGTCGTACACGACCGGGCTGGTGTACTTCTCGGGCCCGTCCGAAGAGCTGTATGTGGTGGAGGCCGCTTTCGCTGGGCCCTTGTGAGCCAGGGCCCACCCCATGTACTCGTTGATGGGCTGCCCGTCGTGGTGCTCCCTCTGCGAGAAAAATAGAAAACATGGTTACAAGTAGAGATATAAGAAATCCAGCGCTATAAGAAATGGTTGAACACAAGCATACCCATGTTTCCATGAACTCTTGGGAGGTTCTGGCTCCCCTGGTGGTGTGAGACCCCTGACCTCGCCATCTCTGCCAAGCGTTTCGCCCGACGTGCTCTGTGCTGCTCGTACGCCTCCGGCGTTTGCCACCCTCTGACAATCTCACGCCAGCAGTCGGCGTACTTGCTGCACCAGCCCGGAGGTGTTTGCATGACATTCAAGTATTAGATCTTCCAGATAATGAGTTGAATGTGTCACATAAGGAATCACAAGGGATGTTTTCCTACTTATTTACCTGCATGTACTGCTCCTCGGTGAGGTCGGTCTCAGGGTCACATATCATCTCCCTGGCCTGGGTCTTATTCACCTTCATCCCCCTGAAGTTGGCGTAGTAGGAGATGACGGCCTGGGTGTGCGCCTCATAGAACATGTCCTTGAGCCGCAACTCGCACACCTTGTCCTGATGCCGGTCCACCAGCACGTGGTCCTGCCCCTCCGCCAACCTATAGTACAACTGCACACAGGCATCAAGCATCATTCCATTGTTTGAGAAAAGTCCAACAAATGCGTAGTATTGAGATATGCGTTGCGATTGAAAGACTCACCCAGAACTCCCTCTTGATCTTGTCAGCGAGGATTTCCCCACAGTCGTCCCTGACGAGGTAGTAGTATGGCCATTTGTCGGGCACGATCGTCTTTCCCTCGATGGTGACCAAGCCAAGGAAGTTATGTTTAATCACTCGCCCCTGGATGCTAGTGACATGGGGCGAAGACTTCCTGGCCGTCACCTTTGCCCAGCCACTGCACATAAACAACAATTGTTAGTATGCAGTTTTAATTCGAAAATGAAATAAGAACAAGTACAGAAATCAACAATGGATACTTACCTCCCAGCGATCACGATCTGCGGGAGGTCGTCAGGCCGCGGCACGTGCTCAGGGAGCTTAGCGGGCCCGCGCTGGAAGGGCTTCTTCGAGGTGCCTGTGGAAGTCGAGGTGCCTGCAGTCTCCTCGCCCCCGTCGTCCTCCTCGTCGTCGTCGCCGCCACCGCCGCCCCCGTCGTCCTCCTCGTCGTCGTCGACGCCACCGCCGCCGCCGTCCTCCTCCTCCTCCTCCTCCTCCTCGTCGTCGTCGTCACAAACAGCCCTCCGCCTACTCCGACCCCTGCTGGTCGACGGCTCCACCTCAAGCTCCTCGTCGTCCTCCTCCTCGTGGTGGCCGGCCGCCACGTGCTCCTCGTGCTGGGGCTCGGTGACCATGTACCTCGACCTGACGTTCTGTCGGCGCGCCCGTCCTCCGCCTGGCATTTTGTCGAGTGCCTGCAATGACAAAGATTAAAACAGTTAGTATTAATAGATTGCAAGTACTTGTAAAGAAACATAAATGTAAGGTAATATAAATAACAGTATGAATATTACATCGATTAGAAACTATCTCCGCAAACGGCAATATTGCTTTGGCGAGCGCTCGTCGTCGTCATCGATCTGTCGTCATCACTATCAATATTGTCGAGCTCTCTTAAGTCCTCATCATTACACTCTACTTGTTCCCCAACTTCTACATCGCGTCGCATCTGCCAGGCATCTAGGATTCGTATGTCCTCAGCATCGTGCACCTCATCACCCTCATCCTCATCGATGTCGTTGTTTACTTCCATACTCATCAACGAATGAATGTCTATCTCCAACCTACCTTCTAGCCCCTCAGGTTGATAGAACTCATCTGTCCTTGGGTCAAAGTTGTAATCATCATCGTTCGGGACCGCCGCTTTACCGCGTGGCGATACGAACTGCACAAGGCTCCAACTCGCAAGGCGCTTGTCATTTTGGTTTGCCCATGGGAGGTAATAAACTTGCTTGGCGTCTCGGTTAGCCGCAATATAGACATCGTCTCCTCCATATTTGGAATCCTGTCGGATTTTGACTTGCCCAATCTTAAGGTCCTTTTTCGTGACCTCGGGATCGAACCAATGGCATTTGAACATCACAGGCTTACAACCTAGGAACTTGCCAAAGTCAAGCTCCAATATCTGTTCGACTATGCCGTAATAGTCCTTCCCATCCGTGCCGGGAGCACGAACTCCGGTGCACTTGGTTTTTAGGTTGCCCCGTTTCTCTTCATAGCTTCTCGTGCGAAAGCGATAGCCATTCAAGTCATAAACGTCGAATGACTTGACATGTCGATCGAAGGTTTTGCCCACACATCTCAATGCAGGACTCATTTCCGCATCACAATTAGCCTGCACGGTTAGGACAGGTGGATAGTTACGTTACTCGCTCATAGGAGCAAAGTGGAATCTCAAAGTCGAAACGAGGTTAGGTAGATAGTTACCTTTTTGCTGAACCAATTGACGAAATCAGGCGTATTATGTCTGAGAAGATGGTCTTTTTCTTCCTTGGTAGGATCCCTACTGCACCTCCAGTGTTCATTAATAAATGCCCTGGAGAAACAATAGACAAGGGGGGTCGGATCGATAGGTGGAGGATAGTGGCGGCGTATGTAACAAGCTGAACGAGAACTTACTCTTGATAATCAAGCGTTTCGTCAAGGTTCAACAACAAGTGCATCATGATAGTGTGCCACTCATCATGCCGCAAGTAACGAGGGGTCCCTGCTCCTGCCCTTCCAAGATCCCCCTCTGAAAAGGCCGAGAGTGCATGAATTCTCGTCGATGTTGTAACGAGGGGTTGGATCTCATGGCCTCTTAAGTGCCTCGGTAAAGTACGCCTGTGTGCATGTGGACACCTCCTCCAGAATGAATGCCTCTGCCACAGACACCTCTCGATTGGATAGCACCAACGGTGCTGCACGGGTCCCCCCAACCGTGCCTCCTTTGGTAGGTGCAAAATCATATGCTGCATGGACAGGAAGAAGCCCGGTGGAAATATCATCTCCAACTTGCAGAGCAACTTAGGTGCAGCCTCCTCCGCTTCAAGACAAACGTCCCGAGACAACTCCTTGGAACAAAGCCGGCGGAAGAAAAAGCTCAACTCTGCCAGGGGCGCGCACACCGGCTCGGGGAGGTATCCCCGGGTCATCGCAGGAAGGAGCCGCTCAATCCAGATGTGGAAGTCATCACTCTTCATCCCTAAGACTTTGCCAGTCAGCAAGTTCACTCCCCTGCTCAGATTCGCCGCATACCCATCAGGGAACCTTAGCTGCTTCAACCACTCCAGTGCTTCCTTCCTATCCGGCCTTTTTAGGATGTAATCGGCCGGGCCCTTCTTCCATCTCTTGCCTGGCGCAGGGGTCTTCATCACTAGATTTGGTCTATCGCAAATCGTTTCAATGTCCAGTCTAGCCTTAACATTGTCCTTTGACTTCTTGCCAATGTCCAGGAGTGTTGCCCAAAGTGCCTCGGCGATATTCTTTTCTGTGTGCATTACATCGGTGTTGTGAGGAAGAAGAAGGTGCTTGTAGTAGGGGAGCCTAGTCAAGCCCGATATATGAGTCCACATGTGGTCGGTACCATATCCTTTGAAACCACCATTCACTTCATCAATTTCGAGAGCCTCTATCTGTGCAAGGATGTCAGCTGGGCTCTTTTCCTTAGGGATAGGGCCGGTGACTTCAACACCTTTCGTGAAGTGCTTTTTATCTCGTCTTAGTTCATGGTCCTCCTTTAGGAATTGACGATGTTTGTCGAAAGAAGAATACTTGCCACCCTTGGCCAGCCAGGTGAACATCACATCTGCCTTGCATGTTGGGCAAGGGAACTTCCCGTGAACACACCACGCGCTGAACAAGCCATACGCCACGAAATCATGCATTGAGTACTGGTACCACACATGCATCGTGAAGTTCGTCTTTGTAGCTCGGTCATACGTCAGCACCCCCTCATCCCAAGCTTTCTGCAATTCATCCCACACTGGCTGCATGAACACACCCATTTTGTTGCCCGGGTGTCCAGGTATTATCAGCGTCAAGAACACGTTCTTGGGGTCGAACATGACGTCGGGGGGAAGATTGAGGGGGATCACAAACACGGGCCAACAAGTGTATGGGGCCGCCATCATTCCAAACGGGTTGAACCCATCTGTTGCCAGTGCTACGCGTACATTTCGAGCCTCCTGGGCCTTGACAGGATTCATGGCATCGAAGTGCTTCCATGCATCACCATCCGCCGGGTGCTGCATCTTGTCACTGTATCTTTTGCCATTCTTGTGCCACGTCATTTGTTTCGCGGACTCCGGTGTCATGTCTTTGCCGTTGCAGCCTCGGTAGTACAGAAGGTGTCGTATGACCATCTCGGGGATCTTAGATCTGTTTCTTAATGCCATCACTGCCTTCTACCTCCACGTACCTAGAGGCTTTGCACTCCGGACAAAGTGTGTTGCTGCCTCGTGGTCTCCCGGAATGGGACACACCCGTTCTTACAAGCTTGGATCGGGTGATAAGGCATCTTGAGTGCACGAAGGAGCTTCGTGACTCGGTCGTGTTTTTCGGCGAGCGGTGCTCCTCCGGAAGCAGCCCGGCAACAGTTGCCAACACGAGATCAAAACCTTCTCGACTGATGCCCAGTGACGACTTCAACCCTATTAGGCGTGAAATGGCATCCAGTTTAGAAATGCAGGTCTTCTCATGAAGGGGCTCCTTTGCAGCCTCCATCATGTCGTAGTACGCCTTTGCGGTCGCCTCTGGATCTTCTTCCTCCACCTCCATTCCTTGAATGGCTTCAACGTCTTCCAGCAAGTCTGCCATTCCGGCATCTGTATTAAACCCCTCGAGGTCCGGTCTCACCACCGCCTCCGTAACCCGTTGGGGTTCCCCATGGAGGATCCAGCGGGTATAGTTTGGAACATATCCGTTCGCCCAAATATCATTCCTCATCTGTCGTTGCTCTTTCCTTGTCTGGTTCTTACACTTGCTACAGGGACAAAACACCCGAATCGCCCCTTTAGAAGCTGGGCCAAATGCTTTCTCCAGGAAGTCTCCGGTCCCCTTAACCCATTCATTGGTCTTGTCTTTGAATCCCGTGTACATCCACTCACGGCCAGCCATCCTCTGTCATGCGCCAACGTAAGCGAGTAATACGACCAACATCTGCATCTACAAGGCGTTCCTACCATCTACTAAGTGAAGGATAGGTCCTAATCCCACCCGAGGATGCGTAGATGAGGTTAGCTTCCATGCTCCGCTCCCGTCCAAGACGGAATTTCGGCAGCACCTCCCCGTTGTTCTCCTGATACACGTCCCGACAGGGAGAGTGTGTATCCGGAGAACAACGGGGAGGGGCTGCCGAAACTCCGACTCGGACGGGGGCGGAACATGGAAACTAACCCATCTACGCATCCTCGGGCTGTCCAAAAAACGTGGACAATCCGAAAGAGAATCCGTCGCAGATATGCACTGATCCGCATGCCAACGACCGCAAATCCCTTTCGGACGGGAGACGACTAACTCGGTTACGCAATGTAGTGACATGGACTATAAGAAACAGAGGTGATTTATACCTAGGGTGGCGGCGCAGAGGCGGGTAGGTGCACGAAGACGGTCAAGGTGCCCTCCGACACGTCCTGCTCTGCAAAACAATAAAGACATCACTATTAGTTGAAAATTTCGGCAGAACCTACCCTGTACGGGGAGGTTCCCAAAACCTGCAAGAAAAAACGTCGGCTCGAAGGCCGGCGTCCACATTTGGGGCACGATGGCCCTCACATCCACAAACCCGGCACGAAGGCCATCAACACATATACGGCACGATGGCCGACAACCCTAGACCTTTACCTTCTCCTCCGGCGACACGCGTGGACGGACGGCGTGGACGAACAGCGTCGACGACGTGGACGAAAGGTGGACGAATGAAGCGGACCTTCTCCTCCTCCTCCTCCTCCTCCTCCTCCTCCTCTCTTCTCCTTCCTCCTTTCTCCTTCTTCTCCTCCTCCCTTCTCCTTCCTCTCCTCCTCCTTCTCCCTACTCTCCTCCCTTCTCTTCTTCCTCCTTCTTCCTCCTACCCTTCTCTTCTTCCTCCCCTCCTTCTTCCTCCTCCCCTTCTTCTCATGTGGAGATGTCTGGGTTTTGACCATCCGACGTCACAACTTGCTCAAAACTTTTTGAAATTTTTACCACACACTACACATGCGATGGCGAGACAACTGGTCAAGTTTCGTCAATTTCGGACTTCGTTTGGATTTTATAGAATTTAAAAACACTTTCCGTGCACGTCACTCCCGACGTTACGAGGACAACAGGGTCGTAATTTCATGCGAGGTCCTGGATACGGCCTGAACATACTCCGAGCATCATGAATATCATTTTTTGAATCAAAAGTTTGCATTATTTTATGTACTGCAGTTTAAATTTAGAGTTGCGGGAAAATTCAAAGAAAACAAAAAAATTAACGAAATATAGCCACAAAACTCAAAATTGTCCCAAATTTTGAAGCTGGGGTGTATGTGGTGTAGGAAGACACCAGAAAAAAAATGGGAAGGAAAAAACGAAAAAAATATTGTTTGCCGATGGCCTTGAAAAGCCATCGGCAAAGAGGCTTTGCCGATGGCCGGCCATCGGCAAACAAGGTGGCCCTGGGCGCTCTCCAGGCAGCCACGTGGCGGAGTTCGCCGATGGCTATGGCCATCGGCAAATGAGGCGGTTTGCCGATGGCCTAACGGCGCTACCATCGGCAAAACAGACGGCGTCGGCCGCCGTCCGTTCCTGGCAAAGTTTGCCGATGGTGGGCCTATGCCGATGGCTTAGCCATCGGCAAATTGTAGCTCTGCCGTTTGCTGTTGTTTGCCGATGGCCCGGCCATCGGCAAACAAGCTCTTGGCCGATGGCTTTTGTTCGCCGATGGCCCGGCTATCGGCAAAAATGTATTTGCCGATGGCTTTACTTTGCCATCGGCAAATCGGGTTTTTTGCCGATGGCTTATGCTTCGGCCATCGGCAAACTCTGCCGCCATCGGCAGAGACTCTGTCTCCGGTAGTGAATTTACAAAAAAAACCATACATATGTCTTGTCAAAAAAAAACATAACTTGCTTTTTTTAAAAAAGAAATATGATGTCATCTCACCACAATCATAGATGTGTGTGTCGCACGGCACGTGGCATTGGTGCCTTGACCGTGCAACAGGGTCTTCTGATATATGTTTGAATCCCATTAAACGCTTCAATTCTAGCTTTTGGATCTTCAATGTAATTTTACATGCTCCGCTGCCAGATTAGATGGTATGTGAAGCACTCACAACGTTTACTAATTAGTATTTTCATTGTAGATAGATCAAACTATCTTATTGTTTCAGTTTCTATTTGGTTGCTTACTTTAGCACACCTCACATTAGAGTTTTAGAGTAAAAAATGAGAGTTGAAGTGCCCAAAAGCTTTTAGAGCTCTAAGGTTTAGAGGATGAGATCAAAATATGTACTAATTTGCTTATTGTTAAATATTATGAATTAGTATCAATTAAGATTTTAAGACTCTTGAATTTCCAGACTAAAGTTTATCTTTAATTGTGTCTACAGGCTGATTTTAGATAAATTTCTTTTATCATTAAAAAATAAAAAATGTATGTATATAACCCTTCTATTGTAAATAAAGTTTTATGATACACATGAATGCTTCAAAAAATCAAATATATAGAAAAATTAATAAAAAAACATACAGATACAACTATAAAAAAATATTGGACTAAAAATGTATATGATAAGAAGATAACTGACAGTCAAGGTAGAAAATAGAAAATAAAAATAACATATATATCTTCTACGCACGTGCGTGTTGCACGTGCATGTTGACTAATATAAAAAAAAGTACACACCATATGGTGGCCATATATATCAAAGAAATGGCATTTTTGTCTTCTTACTATCCTTAATTGCTAGTGTGCGTCTATGCTTCACTAGAGATAGTACCATGCCCAATGGATCTTTTTTTCTTTCTTATTTTAATAAAAAATGGAAGACCACAGAATGTTTCACAAGTGATCCTCACAATCAGGCGACGGGATAGGAGGCCTGCACAGCAAGGCCGCAAACGCCTGCTGCATCCGTCGCCACGTCCCTTGCGATCCTGATATAGCCCCCCTCGCCCCAGTCGGTTCCCCAGGAGTTCTTCATCAACCAATACTTAGTGCCGTGCTCATCCGTGCCGTACCCCACCGCGGTGAGGGCATGGTTGAGGCTACTATTCGAACACCCAACGACGCCTGCCGCGCCGAAGATCCCGCTCGAGTACTGCCGCAACGCAAAGCTGTTACCGTCGAGCGCTAGGGACACAGGCTGCCTGGAGACAGCCAGCCGGAGCTTGGCGGGCACGTATTGGAGGATGAAGGCAGCCGCCCGCTTCGTCAACGCGCTGCAGTTGTTCTGCACGCCTCGGTATGGGTAAGCCGACTCCGCGCTGAGGCCACCGTCCCAGAACTTGCAGCCAGGGCTCATGTCGCCGTCGCCGTGGTTCATTAATATGCCGCCGTCTCCTCTGGGAAGGCCTCTGTGGTAACGAGTATGACGACGACGGGTGCGGCCGCATTTGGTTTGTTCCCTGGCGACGTACAGGAAGGCCTCCTCCATGTCGCCTTCGTTGCAGCCGCGATTGTTCATTCCGGTGGAGCAGTCCATCAGCTGCTGCTCCGACAGGGGGACCAGTTTGCCGGTCCTGATCGCGTGGATGCCCTCCACGGCCGCCACCGCCGAGAACGCCCAGCAAGACCCTGATGATGTTCACACGTTGCATAAAGATTTTTTGTTACGAACAAAACTAAGATTATTATTATTGTGAGCGGAAATAGTATATATAGTATATATAATATATATAGTTATATACGTAAAGAGAGCTCCTCACCGCACTGAGCTTGGTTCTTGACAGCGGTGACGGCGCCCATGGCTGTCCAGTTCCTGCTGGCCGGAACGTCCGACTCCTTGAGGCTCCCGTACATGAACCCCGGTATGCTGCCTTCGAAGCGCACGACGTCGTCTTTCTGTTTGAGATATATGGCCTTGAACTCCTCGTCGGTGAGGTCAGAGAACTTGTTGGTTGCCAGCCGCGGCCTAGAATTGCTGGTCTTGCCTCGCGCCGCTGCCGTAGCGGCCGCCGCGTTGTACGAGTCGACGAACTCGGCGTTGGACCTGAACACCTCGTACCGACGCGCCTTCTCGGCGTGGTCCTTGTACGTGCGCCCGTGCTTCACCACCCACCTCTCGTACCGCGCCCTCATCGCCTTGTCGTGGGCGACGTCGTCCCCGCGGGCCACCACCGCAGGGGCGGCATGGCGGCCGCCCGCCGCCATAGCCGCGTGCGCCAAATTTGTGGCGCAGCACATGATAACAACGAGGGACAAGGCGTTTATCAGTGGTGGATTGGTGTAAGCAGACGTCGAGGCCATCATGTTAACTAGGATGACGTGCTAATTAGCAAGAGCCAAGAGGTGGTAGCTCTGTTTTCCTTTCAGAAAGCAGTATTATGCAATAAGCATGGGCTGTTAATTAGCTGATGAGGCTTATGGAGTAGTTGCTATATATATAGTCGTGCTGAACACAGGAGATATATAGTAGTAGTGGAGTAGTCATCAGTTTATATAAACTAGCAAAAATACCCGTGCGTTGCAACGGGACGCATGTTTATTGTACGATTCTCACACCAATAGTAATAAAATATCTTTTTTATTAAATTTATTAATTAGTTTTAATCCAACATTAAATAAATAAATTATAAGGTCGGGCATCCTTGGCTTGCTAGTTGGTCCGTGGAGAGGTATGGAGAAGAGACACGAGTGGGTGGAGAAAGCAGCCACAGTTTATACCAACTAAAATTAAATTTTATATCTTTCTTTTATATGTCATTTGGTGATTATGTAACCCAACTAAACAAAAATAAATATGAAGCATCACTCTCGACTCTAAGAAACCTAAAGAGAAGGCGGTGGCTTAGGACTTTATCAGCTGAGTTACATTCTACTCTGTATATTTTGAACCATATTTACATGTCTATCTAAAGTAAACTGGTAAGTCTAGCATGTAAAAGTATATTCGGCAGCTATCTATAGAATAAGTTACTGTATGGCGACCTCCATTTACAATAATATAATATAATAATTGCAAATACATATTTACGACAGCTGTGTTACTATAACACATGGGGATATTTACCATGACGTTATAATAAATCACATAGTAAGGAGTTACTACTGTATAATCTTGTAAATTAATACAGTAATTATTGTGGCTACAACGAAGTAAATTCTATAGCCAGCTACAGAATAGTAGTTCTAAGTCTAGCCATAGACATATTTTAATACTATTATATATAATATATGCAAGATTATTTTAATATATGCAATATCATATTTTTATAGTTTTTATTTTTTTGACTTGCTAGATTATTTTAATAGCAACGTATGCTATGGAAACCAACCTCTCCGTGCAAACTGTGCAAACCAACTGTCAGGAGAGGTGGGAGGGGGATTTGCAAAAGTGTAATTTTGCACTTAACCGCGCGCTCCTAATCGTACTTTTGCAAATCCCCCCTCTCACCTCTCCCTCGCAGTTGGTTTGCATGGTTTGCATGGAGAGGTTGGTTTTTATAGCATACGTTCCCTATTTTAATACATGCAATACCATATTTTATAGTTTTTATTTATTATTTGTATTTTGTTGTCTTGACAGATTATTCTTATATATATATTGATAATATATTTTAATAGTTTTTTTGTTTGGCCACGGATGTGAGTATTTGAAATGTTTACCAAGTTAAATAATGAAAGCTTTGTTACACATCACATTAGCTCCTGTGGCGTGGTGTTTAGCCCCATGTTGTTGAACTTTGGAGACTAAGGATCGAACCCGCGCATCACTTTAGAAATTTTGGTCTTTTTGCCAGCAACATGAACTCGGAGTTAGAAAAAGATTTGCACGTAAAAAAATCCGGATGTAACTGGTGGCGGACAGAAACAGTAGGCAGAAGGAAATTTTGGTGATTTATTATTAGGTAAAGATAAAGATTTAGGAGTAGGATTATATTCCTAGCTATCTAGAATTTGAGAGATTTTCCGACTGATTTTGTATCAATATGTACGTGTCCAATTGTCTTTCCTATAGGTATGTGACTCTATCTGGAAATTGTAAAAGACCAAACAAGATTTTATATCCGGTGGCTGCAGCAATTAGTGAGTCCTAATAGAACACGACGTCTTCCAAATTAATTCTTACGCACTTTGCATATGCATTCGAGCTTCCCTTTTTATAAATGTATGGTCATGCACTGCCGTGTTCAAGATAGATAAATATAACTCCAACTTTCCTTCCTTGGATATATTATCGCTGGACAAACGTGCTTGAGGAGGAATTTGATTTGATTTGACTGTACGTCAATTAAACCGTATAGAGTCCAAAACAATGCACCAACGTGAAGGTACATTATGGAAATCGGACTCCATATTGTTGTGGTTGGATCGGGGCTCTGGCTCCTCCAATTTGGAAAATTCCTTCACCCGTGTCGGAGGAGGGGTGGCCTCCCGGTCCGTGTTGCGTTCGGTGGATGGACCAAAACCAAAAAAAGTGGGCTGAAATTTTGCCTTTTTATTAATAGGTATAGATGTTTGGACCAAAGACTTCAAGTCGTCCTCCTCTATGAAAGTAGACAGAAAGCGAGAAGATAATCTGCTGGGATTCTAGACGCGTTTTTCACAACCCCCGATCCACGTTACTTTACATATAATGGATGGAGTACCTGCCATACATGCAAGGAAGAAGCAACACATTATGATGCCACAACATTAATTTAAATTGATTGTGAAATACTGTATAATGGAGTACCATGCATGTAACTGATTATGATTATTGCTTTCGTGAAGATAGTGAAGAGCTTGTTGGATTTATTATGGGCTAAGCCTATTTATATATTCAATAAATCAATAAACTCATTGTACCAGTCTGGGTAATGGACGTGATGTGGCAAGACAGGCAGACAGACGAAAGGATGACTTTTCATTCCTTGTCAATTATGATAGTTGAATATGGAAGTTACCTCCATTATCTTTAATTGACAAAAATGAATTGTTTTCTTCTCCACTAAGCCAAGTGATGTGAGGCCTTTTGGCCTTCTCATTCTCTCACGTGAGGATGAGGCCTTTAGCCTTCTTGCCTCTTGGTTTGTCCATGGTGTACTATATATTACATACCCTTTGGTCAGTTAAGGTGGCTTGGTTCATTCTTCTACATACGAGAGAAACACCAGTCCACAACTCTGCAGCAACTCGAAGTCTTCCCCATCTCGTTCCTCTGCGCGCACAGAGAGCGAGAGGGCAGGTGCCTCCGAAGCCCTTGCTGTTCGTGATCCTTGCACGGGGAGAACGGCAATTAGGTTTTTGGGGAGCGTCTACGCGACTGCCCAACTCCCGCTGCCACCGCCGCCGTTCGTCATCATCACCACCGGCGACATCTTCTTCCCGGAGTAGAAGAGATCGTGGTTGCCGCCGCCGGTTGTCGTCTTCTTCTAGGGAAAGTTCGTCTTCGTCCTCTTCCTCAACATGACGCTGGAAACTGGACAAGGATCGGGATCATCAGGGTATAAACTGTTCATCTTCTCCCTGTTTTACGCTTTCCTGAATCTGTATGTTTTAATAGTTCGTGTCTGCTGTTTCGTATGCTGTCATGGATATGTTTCATGTGTTCTGTTGCACTGTTTCATAAGTCTGATGTGTCTGTTATTATTCTGAGGTATATGTCATGTCTGAATGTTTCTGTGATTCGTATGTATCATTTCATATGCTGCTCGAATATGTTTCGTCGCTCTGTCATATCGTATCATGAGATGTCGATATCTCGTTCCTGCTAGTTATAAGTTCTGCATAACTGTTTCGTTTTACGTAGTTCTGTTTCACATGTTACTGCTCATATGTTTCGTCGGTTGTTGTTATGTTGCATATGTAGTCCAAGTACATGTAGCATGCTTAAATATTCATTTTATATATATGCTTTACATGCTTCTTGTTCACATGTTCATCGTTGGTATGAACATGTGTTATGCCATGCTATTATTTATCATTAATCTTTTATATGTCATCATGTTAATGTTAATTTATAGAATTAAAATGACATGGAAATTGCCTATTATTCTAACAATCCAAAAACCTAATTATAGGCTATTTTCGTCAGAGGTTTTGCTGCTGCATTGAAACCTGATCCTTTTGAAGGTAAAAACTTCTTAATCTAGAAAGCTAAGATGGAATTGTGGCTCACTGCAATGTATTGTTATCATGCCGCTGAGGGCAAGCCTGCTAACTTATCTCCTGCGGATGAGGCTAAGTTTAAGGCTGATGACAACCTCTTTAGAGGTGCAGTGATTTGCGCACTTGATAAGAAATTCCAGAAAAGCTACATTGTCTATCCCACAGGGAAAGAGCTGTGGGATGCTCTTGTTGGAAAGTTTGGAGTTACTGATGCTGGTAGTGAGCTGTACCTCATGGAGCAGCTGTATGACTACAAGATGGTTGAGAACCGATCTGTAGTGGAACAGGCTCATGAGATTCAGGCACTAGCTAAGGAACTTGAACTTTTCCCATGTGTCTTACCTGACAAGTTTGTGGCTGGCGGTATAATCACCAAGTTACCACATTCTTGGAAGGACTTTGGTACCTCTCTCAAACATAAGAGACAAGAGTTCAATGTGGAAGAACTCATTGGTATTCTTGATGTTGAGGAGAGGGCCAGAGCTAAGGACAATGGAAAGAGTGTTGAAACTTCTACTGCCAATGTGGTGCAGAAGAAATTCCAGAAGTTTAAGAATAAGAAAAACCAGAACAAGCAAGAGAACACATCTAAACCTGTTCAAACTGCACAGTTTAAGAAAAAGAGCAACAACAACAAAGGTAAGGGAGGTTGCTTTGTCTGTGGTAGTGATTAGCACTGGGCTAGAGAGTGCCCAGATCGCAAGTTCACCCCAGACAAGAAATCAGCAAATATTGTCACTACTGAGGCTGGAGATGGAACATCTGGGTATGGTAATTCTTTACCATTTGTTCTTTCAGTTTGTAATTCACCTGAGTGGTGGATGGATAGTGGTGCTAATATTCATGTGTGTGCTGATGTTTCTTTATTTTCCACCTACCAGGTCGGGAGGTCTGGCGCCTTGTTGATGGGGAATGGGTCGCGTGCTCATGTTCTTGGTGTTGGTACAGTCATTCTGAAGTTTACTTCGGGGAAGAACGTGCCATTGAAGAGCGTGCAGCATGTGCCCTCCATAAAGAAAAATCTTGTTAGCGCATCTATGTTGTGGGTAAAGGTTATGATTGCGGAGGACTGTTCCGCTTATCTTTGCATGATGTGTGTAATAAGTTGGTGAATACTTGTTAATTTTTCGATGAGTCATATTTATGGCATTCACGCTTTTGTCATGCAAGTTATGGTTGTCTTATGCGGCTAGCAAATCTGAATTTAATTCCTAAATTTAACTTGGTTAAAAAGTCTAAGTGCCATGTATGTGTTGAATCAAAACAACCTCGCAAGCCCCACAAGGCTGCTGAGGCGAGGAACCTGGCACCTCTAGAACTTGTGCATTCCGATCTATGCGAGATGAACGGAATTTTAACCAAAGGCGATAAGCATTACTTTCTCACATTTATAGATGACTCTACTAGGTTTTGCTATGTGTATCTGTTAAAAACTAAAGATGAAGCGTTTGATTAATTTAAGGCCTATAAAGCTGAAGTTGAGAACCAACTTGAAAGGAAAATAAAACATTTAAGGTCTGATCGAGGTGGAGAATATTTCCCTCATGTGTTCGATGAGTTCTACGTGGAACATGGTATTGTTCATGAGGGGACACTGCCATTCTCACCACAATCCAATGGGATTGCTGAAAGGAAAAACCGCAGTCTCACAGACTTGGTGAATGCCATGTTGAGTACAGCGGGATTATCCAAGGAATGGTGGGGTGAGGCAATTTTGACAGCGTGTCATGTCCTGAACAGAGTTCCAACAAAGAACAAAGAGATCACACCATTTGAGGAATGGGAAAAGAGAAGAACAAATCTCTCATATTTGCGCACTTGGGGTTGCTTGGCAAAGGTTAATGTGCCAATCAACAAAAAGCGTAAACTTGGACCTAAAACTGTTGATTGTATTTTCCTTGGTTATGCTTTTCACAGCGTTGGATATAGGTTCTTAATTATAAAAATCTGATGTGCCTGATATGTATGTTGATACTATCATGGAGTCAAAAGACGCTACATTCTTTGAGAATGAGTTTCCCATAAAAAATACACCTAGTGAAACAATTCCTAATGCAACGAGTCATGAGACTATAATTCCCCATGAGCATGAAGAGTCTATTCCAATAGATCATGCTGAGGATACTTATGAGCACATCCCTGAGGAGGATGACACTATAGTTACACGCAAAAGCAAAAGGCAAAGAGTTGCTAAAACTTTTGGTGATGACTTTATAGTGTACCTTGTGGAAGACACGCCAACCACTATTAGAGAGGCATATTCCTCTCCTGATGCTGACTTGTGGAAGGAAGCAGTAAGGAGTGAGATGGAATCTATTATGTCTAATGGAACATGGGAGGTCGTTGACCATCCTTATGGGTGTCAACCTATAGGTTGCAAATGGATCTTCAAGAAAAAGCTTAAGCCTGATGGTACAATTGAGAGGTACAAGGCAAGGCTTGTGGCCAAAGGATATACCCAGAAAGAGGGGAGAAGATTTCTTTGACACTTACTCACCAGTTGCTCGATTGACTACAATCCGCACTTTGATAGCCGTGGCAGCCTCTTATGGTCTTATCATACATCAGATGGATGTTAAGACAGCTTTCCTTAATGGAGAGTTGAAAAAGGAGATCTATATGGATCAGCCAGAAGGATTCATTGCAGATGGTCAAGAGAGCAAGGTGTGTAGGCTGTTAAAATCATTATATGGCCTAAAACAAGCACCTAAGCAATGGCATGAAAAGTTTGATAATACTTTGTTATCTCGCTTTTTCAGAATCGGCGAGACACATGTGTGTATTATCGACATGGTAGGGGTGAGGGCAAGAATATCTGTGCCTTTATGTTGATGACATTCTGATCTTTGGATCAAATCTCAAAGTGATTGAGGAAGTAAAGAGACTTCTATCAAGTAATTTTGAAATGAAAGATTTGGGAGAAGCTGATGTTATTCTGAACATTAAGATGATAAGAGAAGGTGATGGTGGGGTAACTTTGTTACAATCCCATTATGTGGAAAAGGTGTTAAGTCGCTTTGGGTTTAGTGACTGTGACCCTGCTACTACGCCTTATGACCCTAGTGTGCTATTGAGGAAAAATCGAAGAATAGCAAGGGATCAATTGACATACTCTCAAATCATTGGATCGCTCATGTATCTAGCCAGTGCAACAAGGCCTGACATCTCTTATGCTGTGTGCAAGCTGAGTCGGTTTGTTTCCAAACCAGGAGATGATCATTGGCGTGCTCTTGAGAGAGTATTGCGCTATCTAAAAGGTACGATGACGTACGGTATTCATTATACCGGTAACCCGAGAGTACTGGAAGGCTTTAGTGATGCCAACTGGATCTCTGATGCTGATGAGCTTTATGCCACGAGCGGATATGTGTTCCTGCTTGGAGGTGGTGCTGTTTCCTGGAAGTCTTGCAAGCAGACTATCTTAACAAAGTCTACAATGGAAGCAGAACTCACAGCATTAGACACCGGCCGGGCCGAGGCTGAGTGGCTTCATGATTTCCTGATGGATTTACCGGTGGTTCAAAAACCAATCCCGGCTATCTCCATGAATGTGATAACCAAACTGTGATTATCAAGATCAACAGTTCTAGGAATAATCTGAAGTCTACAAGGCATATAAAAGGAAGATTGAAAACCGTCAGAAAGCTAAAAACCTCCGGAGTTATAATGGTGGACTATGTCCATACGTCGAATAATCTGGCAGATCAATTCACTAAGGGTCTGTCACGTAATGTGATAGAAAGTGCATCGAGAGAGATGGGTATGAGACCCATATGAAGTCTACTATGGTGGTAACCTGCTCTATGTGATCGGAGATCCCGTGAA
Source organism: Themeda triandra (assembly GCA_018135685.1). Lineage (NCBI taxonomy): Eukaryota > Viridiplantae > Streptophyta > Magnoliopsida > Poales > Poaceae > Themeda > Themeda triandra. The sequence continues at coordinate 19,754 of JAENPR010001558.1, read as the reverse complement.
GTAGAGTGGTGAAACAAGCCAGGAGTAGATTGAGAGGAAAGATCCCTTTTTCTTGACTCATTTCTGATGTACATCTTTCCTATCTGTAAGGCAGGTTGGTATTTACCTTAATGTATTCCAAAGGTGAGATGTTGTCCTACAGAACATCTATGGAGGAGTACACCTATATGAGTCAGACTGCTGGTCACAGTCTATGGGACTTGGGTAATCCCTAAATACTCATGAAAGGCACTGAAGTGTGACTTATATGCTTCAAAACAGCGGAGAAGCTTTTTGTTGCCAAGTATCAGCTAAGGACTTGAGTGAATCTCATCTCGCACAAAACTGTCAATTCAAGGCTTAGTCCATTGTTCAGTTGTGACTGAGTGAAACTCTTGCTCTAGGTGGATGTTCAACTTAACAGTCTCCATCAAAACACTGGTATATCAAAGAGTTGTGGTTCTGGCATTACACATTTACAAACCCTAGAGTTTGGTGGGGATTGTTGGATTTATTATGGGCTAGGCCTATTTATATATTCAATAAATCAATAAACTCTATGGTTTATAATTGTGGAAATAATTAATTGTACCACGATCGGGTAATGGACGTGATGTGGCAAGACAGCGGGCGAGACGAAAGGATGACTTTTCATTCCTTGTCAATTATGATAGTTGAATATGGAAGTTACCTCCATTATCTTTAATTGACAAAAATGAATTATTTTCTTCTCCACTAAGCCAAGTGATGTGAGGCCTTTTGGCCTTCTCATTCTCTCACGTGAGGATGAGGCCTTTAGCCTTCTTGCCTCTTGGTTTGTCCATGGTGTACTATATATTACATACCCTTTGGTCAGTTAAGGTGGCTTGGTTCATTCTTCTACATACGAGAGAAACACCAGTCCACAACTCTGCAACAACTCGAAGTCTTCCCCATCTCGTTCCTCTGCGTGCACAGAGAGCGAGAGGGCAGGTGCCTCCGAAGCCCTTGCTATTCGTGATCCTTGCACGGGGAGAACGGCAATTAGGTTTTTGGGGAGCGTCTACGCGACTGCCCAACTCCCGCTGCCACCGCCGCCGTTCATCATCATCACCACCGGCGACATCTTCTTCCCGGAGTAGAAGAGATCGTGGTTGCCGCCGCCGGTTGTCGTCTTCTTCTAAGTAAAGTTCATCTTCGTCCTCTTCCTCAACATGACGCTGGAAACTGGACAAGGATCGGGATCATCGGGGTATAAACTGTTCATCTTCTCCCTGTTTTACGCTTTCCTGAATCTGTATGTTTCAATAGTTCGTGTCTGCTGTTTCGTATGCTGTCATGGATATGTTTCATGTGTTCTGTTGCACTGTTTCATAAGTCTACTGCTGTCTGTTATTATTCTGAGGTATATGCCATGTCTGAATGGTTCTGTGATTCGTATGTATCGTTTCATATGCTGCTCTGAATATGTTTCGTCAGTTCTGTCATATCGTATCATGAGATGTCTGATATCTGTTCCTGCTAGTTATAAGTTCTGCATAACTGTTTCTGTTTTACAGTAGTTCTGTTTCACATGTTACTGCTCATATGTTTCGTCAGTTCTGTTGTTACGTTGCATATGTAGTCCAGTACCTGTAGCATGCTTAAATATTCATTTTATATATATGCTTTACATGCTTCTTGTTCACATGTTCATCGTTGGTATGAACATGTGTTATGCCATGCTATTATTTATCATTAATCTTTTATATGTCATCATGTTAATGTTAATTTATGGAATTAAAATGACATGGAAATTGCCTATTATTCTAACGGAGCTAAACTTAAAACACTTCTTTATGATTCGAAGTCTACGGTTTAGATGCTTTTGTATACTATATCATGTTGGGTTACTCTGTTTTTTTTTTTTTAAGTTTGCAAGCTTTAACGAGTTGAATACTCTATTGTTGACGATGGTGGTAATACTCTTAGGTCTATTCCCTCTCCCCCAAAAAAAAACTCTTAGGTCTGAAATTAGATCGGACCATGAGAATCACAATATGTTCTATAGCACCGTTTAATTGGCTTCAAATAAAGACAACGCACTTTGGACTGGAACAATAGGTTCAATTTTCCCATGTCCGTTCCATCTCGAAAATGTATCTATCAAACTGTTTCTAAACTGGTGTCCTGCAGTCAATCGCCCAATCAATTTCAATTATCAGTCGCTTTGATTCTGTCGCCTATATATCCATGAGGACACCATCCACATTCCAATGTGAAAACAGTAATGTCTAGTCCATTAATTTTCTTCATGAAACATTTTGCTTATATATGAGATGGTTTTTTCTTTTCCTTGTCTCTTTTTAAATATAGCGTCATATTAAAGTGAGACGACTTTCCTTAATGTTGATTTTAGTAGGTTAGATATTAAGGATATGTTTAGGATTACTCAATGAACTCTGCTCCACAAACTCCACATAGAGGATTTGTTTTTTATTTTTAACCGTCTTTTTATATAATATTTCAAAAAAGCAACCGTGATTTTTTTAAAACTAACTATTTCAGCGGTGCCGTCATCTATGACGCCACATTTCTACACTGTGGCGCCATGCATGGTGGCGCCACAAAGTGCTGACGTGGTGGCCAAGGGCACGACTTCGAGATCAAGTGGCAAGACTTGCGGCGCTGACATGCATGGCGCCACTCTGTGGCGCCGTGGATCTTGGCGCCACTGAATGGCGCCGTAGATCTTGAGCCACATAGTGGCCACGTCACGGCCCGGCCCAAGTAGTCAGTTTCGAGTTATGAAAAAACTTATTCATCCTATCCACGCTCGATGCCGCCGCTTGCCTCCGCCTGCGGTCGACGTTGTTATCAGTGCCGCTCTTGCCCAGCACCGCCACCAGCGCCGCCCGTCCCCACGCCGCCACCACCGCCCGACCCTGGCCCGCCGTGGGCCCGCGACCCTGCCCCTATTAGTCGCTACTTCGCCTCCGCCGACTGTGCGCTGCCGGCAGGGGGCGGGGCAGTGCGTCGGCCGGCGGGTCCTAGGGCTCCTCTTGGGCCCTAGAAGGATCCCACCGCCGGCCAGCGGCCACCTCGTCCATGGGCACCGCATCCACCTTGTGACCACCACTTAGGGTCAAGGTAAACCTAAATCTAATCTTAGTTAGTAATTTTTTAAAATTATGGTTTATAAATAATAATTGTTAATTTAGTTTAGAATTAGTTTGACATATTGATTAAATATAGGTGTAGTTAGTATAGGTTAGTATGGTTAGTATAGTTTAGTATATTTATTAAATATAGATTAGTGTAGGTTACTATAGTTTGATATATTTATTAAATGTAGGTAGTATAGTTAGTATAGGTTAGTATATTTGTTATATATAGTCGATGTAGTTAGTGTAGCTATTTTAGTTAGTGTAGGTAGTTAGCGATTGTAGTTAGAATACACATTAATGAAGTTTCGTGAAATGCCTTTTGTAGACGGATTGTTGCGTCCGAGACTTCTACGGAGGAATTGTTAGGAAAGAAGATGGTATGTTTGAGGACATGGATGATGAAGTGGAATGGTTCGATGAACCTCCTAGCTTCAATGACCTATGTGGTCGTTTGGATGGCAAGTTTGGCGGTGATTTCAAACTCAAGGGGTGGTTTGATAGTGGGAAGACTAGGGCACATTGCCCTTGCACAACCCGACTGACTAGTCACACTACAATGGGGAGCTCCAAATATCAAATGCGACCATGTCTGAGGTGGCTGTGGAGAATGGGTACAGGTTGTTGGACGATGAGTACGGGCCGTACAATGACGGTGTTGGATACAATGAACAAGAAGTTGGGGTCCAAGGGGAAGGAACTTAGGGTGATATGGATTATTTGGATGGTAATTTGATGAGGAGGACTTTGAATCTGCTCCAGTTGGTCGTATTAGCAATGACTTTGATGTGAGGGAGTTTGAACGGGAAGAGAAAGAGCGGGAGGCAGAGGACAGGATGGCTGATGTAGTTAGCAGTGATTCAGATGACTTAGATGATGACAATTGAGGTATAGATGCAAGGGCAACACCGGTAGGTCCGATGCCAGCACCAGTTCTAGCTGAGGACTTCATGCCATGCTGATTCAGGGCAATCTAGTCCATGATTTGCCCGAGGAAGATACCCCTTATGACTCATGGGGGAGTATTAGCGAGGCACAATATGTTCCACCGCCACCTTACACAGCAGCAGAGCTTATGCAGACGAGGGAGGCTAACCTACCTTTCAGTGATGTTCCTAACTACAGAGATGTCAGCATGGTACATATGGCAGTTTGTGACACTAGGTTGCAGCTGTGTTCTCACTTATTGTATAACCACAAAGATGGTGGTATCCTTAGAAAGGGTATGGTATTCAGTACAATGGCAGAGATGAAGCTATTCCTTTAGGACTATGCTGTGTATCACCATAGACCTTACCACGTCACTCGGACAAGGCGGAGAGGTACCAAATCACTTGGTCACTCATACTTGCCCGGGGAGCTTGCATGCACAGAAGAGAGAAGAAAGGAAGTCGGTCAGGCTAGGCCTTTTTGGTCTTGTGGCGCCACGATCCACGGTGCCACACTGTGGCGCCAAGATCCACGGCGCCACTATGTGGTGCCATGCATATGTTGGGGCCACAGGGGCTGTCACATCATCCCGATGAAGCTCCATCGGCCGCCACGTCATCGCTCTGTAGCGCCGCCATGCATGGCGCCGTAGTGTTGAAATATGGCACCATGCATGACCGCCGTAGTGTTGAAATATGGCACCATGCATGACCGCCGTAGTGTTGAAATATGGCACCATGCATGACGGCGCCACTAAAACGGTTAGTTCTAAAAAATTATTTCATGGTTGTTTTTTGAAATATTAGTAAAAAACGGTTAAAAATAAAAATAATCACGTGGAGCGGCTCCTAAAAGATCTAGAGTTGGAATGAAGCAGTCCTAAACACCCCGTGAAGTCGTCGTAGAATCTTGGCATTATAGTTGATTCTGCATCTTGGTGTTGGTCGTAAAGCAGTCCAACTCGCTGCACTGAAGCTTGGTGTTACAGGCACGCGGTTGAGAAATAAAATGGTCACTATAAACCTAATCGAACCAGCTCTAGAAATACATTGTGCAGTACAGTGAGTAGATCATGTAGACCTATCAATCTTTAGTGCTGTCTGAACAGCTAGCCATTTATACATAGTGCTGCTCCTCTCTTTTCCGTCGTCGCCGTGTATTGACCGCAACTGCAGGCCGGTGCGCGCGTTCGTTAAGCAGGGCCTGCTGTGCTGCTCCAGGCGTCCGCCACCACGGTGCAAGCCGATATATATCATCATCAGTGGCAGGCGGCCGGCCGGCTCTCTCATCGTCCTACGTAACACACACATTTTTTTGACTCGCCTAAAAGCTTTGACGTGACTTATAAGGTGTCAAGCCACAAGCATTAGCGTGACAGAGGATGTGCCACGATGTCAGTGGTCAACCGTCGCGGCCAGTGCACCCTAGAGCTAAGTGGCAGTAGAGAGAGTCGCATCATAAGGTCTGCTGCGACTCAGTCACGACAAATTTTTGTCTGCCCAGCTCAAAAGCATTGAAGTGACTTACAACACAAACAATGCAAACAAAAACATTGCTAACAAAAATATGAAAATCACGACCTGGCAGCGGACTGAGTAGAAAATTTAAAACTTAGGCGCTGGCAGAGGAATGCACACCATGCGAGCATGTGGTGTAGGCGACGCGCGTGGCTAGACCACCACTAGGGTGAGGTCCGACGGCGGCCTATACTAGGCGTGGACCATGGCAAGGAGGATCGACCTGGCCTGACTATGATCAACTGCTTGATGTTGGAGAGCGATGAGATGATTAACAGAGAAGCAAGCCACCACATAGGGCTCATTTGGGAGCGCCCGCGCGCGAGACCTCCGCTTAGTGGTGGTTCATCGGCGACCCTTCGATCTGATGCAAAGGCAGAAAGGAGAAATGGGGAAAAACAAAGGCCTTGTTTAGTTGGCCAAAGTTTGCACATTGCATAGTGAAAGATTCTCTACTGTAGCATTTGTTTGTATTTGGTAAAAATTATCCAAACATTGATTAATTAGGCTCAAAATGTTCGTCTCGCAAAGTACAACAAAATTGTGTAATTAGTTTTTGATTTCATCTACATTTAGTACTCCATGCATGTGCCGGCATTTTGATGTGATGGGAATCTTCTTTTATATAGTAAATTCTGGAGGCAAATTTTAGAATCTAAACAAGACCTAAGTTAAAATCTTACAACACAAGTGTAACCGCACATAAAAACAAATCGCAATTAATATTTGGTTTCCTAGCCTGGAAATTGAGATTATTCTTCGTTTGTTCAATTTTTGTAATTCCCTATCAGAGCCACGGGTAGCTAGACGCGTCTCTGTAGGACCGTCCTGAGACATGATTTAGCTATTTGAGCGCGTCTCTAACCATCCTTCTTCAAAGGCACAATTTGTTTAAGACCTGTATATGATGAGACTCATCAGATACGCATAAGACAGATAAGACACGTCTGTGAGATATGTCGGAGACGCCAATTCTCAAGCGCATCGAGATCAAGTTCATATTTTGTTTGATATGTATAATAATTTTATATATATTGATATATGTGTGTATTTGTATGTGACATATATGTAACTGTACCTACCGTCAATGAATCTGGTGTGTCCAAAACTGCGAGAATATTTGGTTTCCTAGCATTGCCGTTTAAATTAGGGAGAATTAGTTGTGGGACATTCCGAAAGACGCAAATTGGCTGGTGCACACATGCACTTTCGATATTTGCCCGAAGACATCACGGTTTCGTGTAATTGGGTCAATGGACATTAAGCCTAATCAAACATTATTACAAAATAGATACAAAATCATATAAGTGCCAGAAAATTATACTATAAAATCTTCTACACTCTACATGATGAGTACTACAGAGTAAAAATATTGTTTTACACTGCAATGGCCATTTTGCTCCTCTACATAAATAGACAAAGATAACCATGTTTAGTTAGTTAGTATATTTGTAAGATACTAAAAATACTAGAAAATCACAGAATGCATACATCACCAAATCATGTCAGTGATAAAAAATATCAGATCAAAATAACAAAATTTAATATATCAATTAAGCTTAATAGTAGATAAAGCTATTAACTCAACCATGTTAAATATATCGGTATAAACTTTATTATTTTGAGATAATATTCTTAGCATTGTAAAGTTTTGTTGATGTACGCATTTTATGATTTCTAAGCTTTTTAGTGTTCTACAAGCATATTAGCAAATTAACCATGGCTGTCTTTGTCTATTTATGAAGAGGGGCAAAATGGTCATTTCCGTTCAAAACAATAATTTTACTTTATACTTCTTATCATTTAGAGTGTAGAAGATTTTATAGTATAATTTTCGTGACACTTATATGGTTTTATATCTATTTTATACAAATGTTTGATTAGGCTTGATGTCCATTGGCCCAATTACACAAAACCGCAGTGTCTTCTAGCAAATATCGAAAGTGGATGTGTGCATCAGCCAATTTACGTCTTTCGAGATGTTCCATGGCCAATTCTGCCTTTAAATTATTCTTCTTATGTTCTGTTTTTGTAATTCCTAATCAGAAACACGGATAGCTAAATGCGTCTCTGGTAGACCCTGCTGAGACATGTTTGGATATCCGTGCATGTCTCTAATGACCCTTCTTCAAAGGCACAATTTGTTTAAGACATGTCTCTGATGAGACACCATAGACGGCTAATACATGTTTGTGAGATCTCCACGTCACAGATGCCAAATCTCTAGCAAATCTATACGTGTATGGTGGCTTTACAGGCACGAGCAAAAGTTAATGAAATTGGAATAGAGTTGATATCGAGCTAGGTCTCGGCTTGTTAGTGGCACAGCTCTTTATAACTCGGCTTGTTATGTCTTGTTATACAAATGGGCCAGAAGGCTAGCTCGGCTCGGCTTGTTAGCAAGCCCGAGCTAGCTCATTAAATTGGCTCATGAGCTAAAGCACAAAATCATATACATGGAGAGTATAACCGCAAATTAGCAACAAACACATTACATGCATATTTAAACTGAAGTAAACAAAATACATATGAATTTCATAAAATATAAATATGCTATCTTCTAGAGCCATGATCCATCATCATTCGTTAATCAATTCCATTGGTCCATACAATATTATAAAATGAGTCGAGCTCAACCTGAGCCAGCAACGAGTGAGTCGAGCGAGCTAGAAGTTTTTTTATCCACCCTTAAGTAGGAACTGTGACATCAATGTCCATAAACGATTATTAATTAATGTTATACGATGAAGCGCACATCACAATTTGTTAATTATCTATAAAAAAAAGGCTGCATAAGATGCTTCATATACAGCTTGTACATAAGCTACAAATATAATATATATTATGGACTTTGCAATTCTATGCAAATAAGTTTAAAACATACAGTATCAAATATGGAACATAATCGTTGCCGGGGAGCTTTGCCCCACGGTTCTGGCTCAAAAAAATAAATATGAAACCTAGTTTTGTATATGTTGAGCCAAGGAAGAACACAGCTAGTACAAACTTATTTTAAACTGGACACCTGAGGAGTGAGTAATAATGGTCATTTATTATATATAACCATTTTCCGACTGACACCAAAAAGGACAACGTTTGGAGCAAATAGATGATGGGTTGTCGTCACTCGTCAGTGGGTCGCCCGCTCGCTTCTTGCAGGACCATCAATGATGCCCGCAAAGATGCGGGTCTGGGTGTATCCGGCAATAGCGGAGAACCTCAGCAGCGCGATGAGTGTTCTTGTCCGGCAAGTCGAACCCGTATCTAACCTGCGGGTTGGTAGTGTGGGGTGTCGGAGGACCGGTTCCAGGGGAACGATCTGCGTTAACAAAAGAAAAGATGGGGCAACAATCGCGTTAAGTCTTTAATTATTAGTAGATTACTAGTAGAAATTGTAACAAAGTAGCTCATGTTCTTGAGAAACAGGTCACACAAGCGATTCACAGTGAAGTTGCACCGGACTGTTTCTTGGCTTTGTTGACTGCAGACGGTAATTCTATCTCTTATCAATGAATGAAACCAAAGTCGTAAAAAAAAAAAATCTTCTTAAGTCTAAATATAAACTACTCATATATATAGTATACTTTCCTTTTTCTATTGATGTGCTATAAGTTACTTCTTCAGTTTCACATTATATGTTATTCTAACTTTATGATACCAAATAGTACTATACTTATATTCTTCATTAATTATATATGTTTTCTTAGCATACCTATTGGATAATGTCATAAATCAGCAATTTTCTCTACAATTTGTGTTTGACTCTAGAAAAAAAGTTAGAATCGTTTATAGTCAACGACAGTGCGGTAATAACTCTTTGTTAATCCGGCACGTAGTATATATATGGATTAAGTGACATTAGTCAATCGAGTTTAATAAAGATATACATATAGCAGCAGATACACAGTTGTCATCCTCGTTGAAACATGTGGCCCCGTTTGGCACAGTTTAGCTTCACTAGTAAAGCTGTTTTTTTTAGAAAATAGCTTCAGGAGCAACGATCTAGGTGAAGCTGAGCTATTTTGAGAAAACTCGTTTGACAAAACAGCTTCATCAATAACTTTATGTATGAATAAGAGATTGAGAAAACATGTTTGGTAAAACAGCTTCATCAATAGCTTTATGTAGGAATAGGAGAAAGAAATGAGGGAGAGAGCTAGAATAACCTACTTTTTTCAGCTCTCTCTCACTCCATACCTTTGTGACAGAAGAAGAAAAATAGCATCACCCATGAAGCTATTTTGGAAAGAAGTGTTTGGCAAAAAAAAACAGCTCACAACAGCTTCATGAAACTATTATAAGCCGTACCAAACATGTTCATAATCGTCGAACTCTTTATTAGTTTTAATTTAAGGTTTGCCATTGAAACAATATAATTGTTAAATTTCCATGGGGACTAGTACCAGTAGGCTAGTTCTCCTAACTATAGAATGAAGCCGATGAGGGGCCGGGATTTTGATTTACTAATGCACATCTTTTCCTACAAAATGCAGCAACTAATGCAAATAATTATACCGCCCTCATCATGTGTGCATGGGTAATGGGTTGCCCTGATTTGGCTGGCCATGGACACTTACTTTGGCCACTGCTTCCGCTGCTTCCTGTGCTCCCGGATTCGCCTTCTGTAGCAATTGCCAGTAGGAAGACGAGGCCGCCACCGCTGCTGTCATCGCTGCAAACCACAAAAATCAGCAGCAAAATTACACCCAGGGCGACGACGGGTGACCTCGTCGAAGCATGGTAGTTGCAGGGCGACATGCTGTATATGCCTCGAAGAGCTATATTTCGAGAAAAATATACTAACAGTAGTATACTACTAGAGATGAGTGGACGATTTGCTAGCTACACGGCTCCCCGCGCTTAAATTAGCAACGCACACTCGTGTCTTTTACGGGTCGGCGGCGGCCAATTCTCGGATGGGTTGGCAGAATGGCACTTGAGCATGCAAGCAAAGCACTAATAGGGCTTGCGTGCAACATCCATTCTTTTCATCACGCATTTTTCCCACGCTTATATAATATGTCTACTCCCATGGAATAGTGTAAAAGAGTTTTATCCACGTGAAACTGTCTCTACTCCCATTAAACTTTAAACATCTCTCTTCATTTGTCATCTTAGCGTATTTTTTGGCCTTATATATAACCAAGTTAATGAATCAATCTCGATCGGCACACAAAGTTATGAATTTTATTATGTTGCACAAATTTTTAGCGATGACTCTAGATCCTGCCGTCTCTAAAGATAGTAGCATTGTTAGAGGCAGCTGTATATCTCAGCCTCCACTAAAAATCATTTTTTAGAGGAGGATCGGATTGGAAACCATTTTTTAGAGATCCAGTTTTATTGAGCCGTCTCTACCATAAAAGTCCTTTGTTGCTAAAAATCATTTGCATAGTAGTGACATTTATTTATGAAAATAATTATTAAGTATGTTTTCACGTTTGCACTAGAGCGGGTCAGGGATTTGCACTAACAAATAAGGAGTCTTCCATTTATCTTCCAATAGGGTATCCAAGCTACTTCCATCGAGGGCCAATAATGATTATTCAATCTACATAGTTGAAGACTCTGGTGTCTTGCAACGCTAGTTATCTGTCGTGCAGTTGCATAATGCCAGCTTGAACTCGTACGTAACATAACATAGATCAAGGTCAACAAAACATAAGGAATGATGTTGTTTTGATCTGAAGCATCGAGACATTGATACATCTGCATCAGGTTAACTCATATGCTAAGGCTATTGTTGCAGGTTCAGAACCGCGGCGAGCATCGAGGTTGTTTGTCGGATATCGATGTGTTGTGGGTCTCCGGTGGCTCGGGCACTCAAAACACAACAGATCGCTTTATCTTGGTTCGACCATCTAAGCCCTACTTCCAATAGAATGGTGTTCTTCGAGTTAGGAATACCCAATCGGGGGATTACAACAGAGGAATCGAGAGAGCTTGGTAGGGAATTGTGTGGTGCTATCCTAGGATTCTTGGCTATCAAGAGTCTGGTTGAGTGGTCAACGCAAGGACCTGATCCCCTTCTAAGGACCTCGTGCCTCTCTCTATATCCTAAGTAGTGCATGGTTACTAGTCAGTTTCGGTTCTGTACTAAGGCTTCTATGCCCGGTGCTCGGCATCCTTTGTCTCAGCATTGTCTGGTGACTCTTGGTCGTGTAGGAGGGGGCTGAGAACGTCAGAACCACTCTCTAAGGCTATGGCAATAGTCTAGCATTTGACTGTTAGGGCCTGCCTGCCGTTGTGTGGCCTCCATCCGGTGAGCGTTCTCGAGGCTTCCTTGGTGCGCAATGAGCATCCAGTGTGTAGAGGGGCTAACGGGCTGGCCCAAAGCCCTATGTCCTAATGTGTCACGCCTTTTGCATGACCCTGCCGAGAGAGTGGCCGGCAAGGCCTCATGACCATTTGAATGGGCAGACGATGCAACATCTCTGTGCCCTGTTAGGCTCTAGGCGCCTAAAGAATTCTTGAGCCAGCTTCTAGCAAAGCTCGAGATGTCAGTTGATGCATGTGCGGTTGCCCTGGTGGAGGTCAGGCTCTAGCTCCCATCATTCGGTAGCCTGGGGCTATGGCCGAGCCCCAAGCTGCGGCTATGAGCATGCTCAACCACATCCTAGCTCCACTAGAGGGTACGTGAGAGCATACCCGATGGGTATATAGCCTTGAGCCCCCAAGAGATTTGTAGGATCGGTCAGAAGATCTATCGGTCAACTATTCTATTGGGGGATATCCTCGGCAATGCCACCCTCTCATGATATCGGCTTGGGCTGGAGCCTCGACAGCTTTTAAACCTGCATTGTCTCCAAGTGGAGAAGTGCCCTGTCGCGTGATGCGCCTTGACAAGTAAAGGATACCCACACGCAGCGCTAGCTCTGCCACCATATGGAAGATTGGAAGAAGATGCAGAACCATGACCCCCCCCACCAAACGATGTTAGAGAAGTAGTTGGGACAGAGGCACAAAATGTCTCTAACGCCCGCGTGCTCGAGTGGCACTCGGCTAGGAGGGCGAGTTGTAATTTCATCATGCCCTAGGTATGCTCTAAAAATACTCGGTGCGTACTACAGTAATTGATGATAAATTAACTGCCATTCTGTCCAGTCCCGCTCTCACTATTGGAAACAGGTCCTTTGCCGAGGGCCCGATACGCTCAGCAAAGAAGGCTTTGTCCTCGGCAAAGGCGCCTCGGCAGTGCACTGATCGGCAAAGGCTTCTTTGCTGAAAGCCGCATGTCGGACTCTCGGCAAAGGCTTTGCCGAGCGTCAGCCGGCCCTCGGCAAAGGAGTTCGCCGTGACGTCTCAACAAAGGAGCTGGCTCTCGGCAAAGAATTTTTGAATTTTTTTAAATAAAATATTTGCCGAGAGTCTGGCACGCGAGCTCTCGGCAAAGAATTTTTAATTTTTTTAAAAAATCTTTGCCGAGAGCTATGGCCCAGCTCTCGGCAAAGCCTCTCTCTTTGCCGGGTGCTATTGTCATGCACTCGGCAAAGCTGGAATCTCGTGTGTTCCAGAATTCCCCGCTTTGCCGAGGGCATGACCATAGCCCTCGGCAAAGCCACAGGGAATTTCTTTTGCATTTCCATACACAAGATAAACACATATATCACAATGCATAATATATACATCACATCCACATCACATTAAGCACATCCACATCACATAATTCACATCCACATCACAAAGAAGTCTCCAAGTTCGAACTCATAAACAAATCTCCAAGCATAAGGTACCACAAGTGTAAAGTATGACAACCAACACAAACAAGAGACATAGGAGGCGCCAAACTGCTCATGGCGACGGTCCGGGCTGAGAAGGCCCCGCGTGCGATCCCGGGGAGTTGCCGAGGAGAAGGTGAGGGTCGTTCGACGCCGCCGACTGACGCTGCACAAACAAGAAGATGCGGAACGTGTTAGACAACATAAATAGATAACCAACAAGTAGTAGCACTACATGTACTTAGTGCTATTTACCGACGGCAGGTGAATTTTGCCTGCCGTCCTATTTGCCGACGGCCAACTTTTGCCGAGAGCCCGGCCCTCAGCAAAGAATAGGTTTTGCCGACTGACTAATTTTGCCGACGGCCAGGCCCTCGGCAAAGATCCTCTGTGCCGAGAGTGCTTCTTTGCCGACGGCCTGGCCCGCGGCAAAGAGTATTTTGCCGACGGTAGGAGTTTGCCGACGGTCGGCTCTCGGCAAAGAATACTTTGCCGAGAGCCCGACATTAGACCCTTGGCAAAGTTTAAGACGCTCAGCAGAGAACCTGTTTCCGGTAGTGTCTGTCTAACGTTCTCTCTTCATCTCCTATGGGGCACCCTTGGCCTCCTCCGCTACTGTGGGTAGGAGGCCAAGTGATTGCTAGCTGATATCACGATTTGCTAGTAGCAAGCTTGACTCCGACCACGTGCTTAAATTAATAAGCTTGACTATTTGAGAGTGGACGACTTGGACCGTGCCTTTTCCGTACCGGATACATATATGTGGCTTCGCAATGGCTCAACCGCCAAATCATCTTTTTTTTGAGGGGATCCGCCAAATCATCTACAGGTCATCGTTGGCCAGGTCACGGATCGGTTGGCAGAATGGCACTTGAGCATGCAAGCACTGATAGCGCAACAGCCAACTTACTTCGTTGTAGCTCTTATATATAATACAATCAAGTTAACGTTAATCAATAAATCTCAATGGGCACACAAATTATGAATTTTATGCTGCACCTATTTTTTTGAGATGGCTCTAGATGAAGCCGCGAGTAAAAAAAGGAGCATTTTTCTTAGAGTAACCACCGTTCTAGCTCTATTTTGACCTTTTTTAATCAATCAATCAATCTCGGTCAGCCCAGAAAGGTACGAATTTGTTGCACCTATTTTGAGAGACAGGTCTAGATCCATCCGTCTCTAAAGATTGGAGCATTTTAGAGGCAGTTGTAAATCCAAGCCATCTCTAATCATTTTCTAGAGATGGCGCTGGCTTGGGAACTATTTTTAGAGGTGCATTTTGATTGTGCCGTGTCTACTAGAAAAGTCCTTTGTTGCTAAAAATCATTTGTGTAGTAGTTACAGTTATTTTTGAAAATTGTTAAGTGTGTTTCCACGTTTCCACTAAAGCGGGCAAGGGTTTTGCACAAACAAATTATGAGTCTTCCACTATATATGTCTTCCATTTATCTTCCGATAGGTTTTGCTATAGCTACCTCCATTGAGGGCCAATAATGATTATTCAATCTAAATAGTGGAGGGCTCTGGTGTCTTGTCACGTAAATTATCTATCGTAGTGCACTTAGTACGTACATAATGACAGCTGGAACTCCAGAATGTATGTAAAGTAGAGTCAAAGGTCAAAAAAACAAAAGGAACGATGTTGTTCTGATCTGGGTCATCGAGACACTGATACATCTTCATCAGATTAACTGATATGCTTAGGCTACTCCTAATGCATTAGTTATTAATACTAGTATATTGCCCGTGCTAACGCTACCGCGACGTCTAAAAAATAAATCATAAAATAAAAAACATATTGACAAATGCTGCATTTTCACCACATTGACAAACACAACGGTAATATTGAAACAGGCATAACTCTTATATCTCTGAAACCAAATCCACAAAATTATTACCAACAATTAGATGTCATTCATACGTACAACCATCTAGTTATGTGTTTCTATTGAAAAAGAACATGGTCACCTAATAAACGAAAAATCAAATGAGTTTTTATCTATCCTGACTTCCTGAGCTGTAAGACCTTAGAAGCAGTACCGAGCACCACAAGGCAACAGAGCTGCAACATATTCCTTTCTTCTCCTTGCCTTCATTTTTGTTGTCCCCCCTCTCTGATCTGGCTGATTGCAGTTCCAAGGACCAGGGCATCACAGCTCCGAAGCGACATATTTGAAGTATGTGTGTCAGCTTATTGCTCTTATTGCGAAAATAGTAATATCTAATTTGAATTGGACTGAAGCCTAACTAAAGCGTATTATAGTGATTGAAATACTATGGCGCCAGCTAGTTGAAGCAACCTGTGCAAAGAATAAAAAACAATAAATGTTAGATTGACTGGATGTTAGCTTCTCAGTCAAACAAAAAAGAATGAACAATACTTTCGTCAGTAATAACAGTGTAATAGTAGTAATAAGTTTCATAAGGACTGAAGATTACACATGGTTGCCGGTAAATTATACATGATACATCAGCTGCACGCTCTTACCACCAAATATTCAGGGAGATAACTGAAGAATTGCATAGTAGCTCTTGTCACGTAAATTATCTATCGTAGTGCACTTAGTACGTACATAATGACAGCGGAACTCCAGAATGTATGTAAAGTAGAGTCAAAGGTCAAAAAAACAAAAGGAACAATGTTGTTCTGATCTGGGTCATCGAGACACTGACACATGTTCATCAGATTAACTGATATGCTTAGGCTACTCCTAATGCATTAATTATTAATATTAGAGTGCACGCTTAGATCCATATCTGTAAGGATCCACTAACCGAAGAACGCAGTAGCATAACCAATGGAGTGTGGTCTATGGGATGGGGTATCTCTTTTGAAGGCTTTTGCCGAGGCTGAATTTTCTAGCCATATTGAAAATGTATTTCTAGAGACAGCTTGGTTAGTGGAACCTGATGAAGGCTTTCATGGAGGTGGCTAGAAATTCAACCGTTTGTTCCCTAAAGGTGCAATGTTGCTAAAAATGAATTTATGTACTAGTAAACATAGTTATATATAACTGAAATGAATAAAGTGACGAAGTGTACAATCAGGATTTGCTTCACCACAGAGGACATGTCACATGTCTGCATTACTAGTTAAAATATGTTATATATGGATCATCGATATATAGGCATATAGCTACAAAAGTTCCATAAAACGGTTCAAAAGCATATAGCCGTGGACTGTAGTGTGAAGGTCCATTGCCGTTGCGAACCATATATCCAAGTTTGACCACTTTGTATGACTGTGAAATAAGCATTAGCCATTCTCCCGTTCCTGGAATTTCTTAGAGGCGCACCGTGCTAACGATCAAAGTATTCAATACATGACTAAGAAATGCTAATATGAAAGAATGATAAGATACTCCCTCACGGGTGTATGCAAGATTTCTGACTCCCTCAGCACTTTTCCTACTGTTCTCAACACACAGAAAATTAACACTACACAGACAAGCTAGCAGCTGATAGCACAATTTGCTAGCAGCTAGCTTGACTCCAATGCGGTCGCGCGCTTAAATTAGCAAGCTTGAGTGCTTGACTCATGCATTCATGAGCGGAAAACTTGGATGGCGCCTTTTTCGTACCCAATACATATGCTTCCCAATGGCTCAACCGATAGGTCATCTACGGGTCGTCGTCGACCAGCTCATGGATCTAGATCTGTTGGCAGATGGCACCTGAGCAAGCAGCCAAGCACCGATATCTTGCGCACAACACCATCCAAACCTTTTCTTTCTAACTCTTATATATAAATAAGTTACTCAATCAATCTTGAGCAGCAAACAAAGTTATGAATTTTATTGTGTTGTACATAACTTTAGAGACGGCTCTAGAGACACACCAGCTTGAAAACCATTTTGATTGAGCTGTCTCTACTAGTAAAAAAAAAAATTCTTTGTTGCCAAAATCATTTGTGTACTAGTGAAATTTACTTTTGAAAATTGCTTAGTATGTTTTCACGTTTCCACTAGAGCGGGCTAGTGATTTGCACTAAAAATAAAGAGTCTTCCACTATATATGTCTTCCATTTACCTTCCAATAGGGCTTCCTAGCTATCTCCATTGTGGGCCAATAATGATTATTCAATCTACATTGTGGAAGACTCTAGGGCCTTGCGACGTTAGTTATCTGTATTGCACTTACATAATGGCAGCTGCAACTCTATAATACGCAAAGTAGAGTCAAGGTCAACAAAACAAATTAAAAGGAATGATGTTCTTTTGATCTGGGTCATCAAGACATTAATACATCTTCATCAGGTTAACTGATATGCCTGGTTTTAGTGGGACTTTATCAGGTTAACACTGATATGCTTGGTTTTAGTGGGACTTTATGATGAAGGCTCTTCCATACAGGTGGCAAGAAATTCCACCCTTTTGTATGTGGCCGGAAATTGCTGTGTTGCTAAAAATCAAATTATGTAGTAGTGAACATAGTTATATATAACTGAAATGAATAAACTGATGAAGTGTATAATCAGGATTTGCTTCACCACACAAAGGACATGTCTGCATCACTAGCTAAAGGAAGTTATATATGCAGCATTGATATTGGCATTATAGCTAAAGTTCCCTAAAACGGTTCAAAAGCATATAGCTGTAGACCGTAGCTATAGTGCGCATGTCCATTGCCGTTACAGACCATGTCCAGGTTTGACCACTTTGTGTGAAATAAGCATTAGCCATTCTCCCGTTCCTGGAATTTTTAGAGGTCATGCTAATAAGGTGAGAGTGCGCTAGCAACATAAATATGTTTGTTGTCTAACAAAACTCAAAAGTTTGCACAAGTAGAACGAAACATCTGCTACATTTAAGTTAAATTTGTAGTTCTTGATTCAATCAAGTGGAACGAAGTAGTGACATTCATTTTTTAAATTTCTTCAAACAATTTCAAACACTTTGTAGTTCAAATTACCAATCAGTTCACAAGTTGGTTCCTCGTTTATTGCAAGGAAATCAAGTCAGAGAGAGTTAGTTTGATTTCTAAGTACATCTTACTATGCCTTGTCCACCATGTAGATGAGGTACTTCGTTCAGTTTGGGCCTCTTGTGTAGCCTACTTGGTCCATCCCATCCTAGGGCGTTTTCTCTTGAGAAGAGGGTCCCCCTACACCAAAGTTTTGGTTCTCAATGCTACCAATAAACTTTTAGTTGACTAGTTCTTTGCTTAAAGTCGTTTAGAGTCCCAAATATATGTTTCAAATCCTTAGATTTTGAAATTTAAAAATTAAATTTTCTGAGGACCTTGATGATTCACATGGTCAACAACATATTTGCAGTGGTCGATGTGATCTATAGCATTGCAGTTGACAAGTTCTTTATTTGAAATCATTTTGAGTCTCAAAAGTTTATTTTATTAATTTATGCTTTGAAATTTATATTTTAGTTTTTTAAACAATTTTGGATGGGGGACATGTCCTAAACTAAAATTATTGTGTTTGACAAGTTTCTACTTTGTAATTCAAACTTTTTGTATTTCAAATTATTTAGTGGTCAAAATATTTGATACAAGATTACAAAATGCTAATATAAAAGTTAGCATCATATGTTACCGACAAGTGAGTATATAGTTTAGTGGAGATGTGTCATGGCTGCATCTCTATAAGGAGGTTATTCACCATTGATATAGCTACAAAAGTTGCCTAAAACGGTTCAAAAGTATGTTTTAATTGGGCCCATAGCCGTAGTGGGCAGCAGGGCAGATCCAGTGCCGTGTTGGGGGTTTGGCCAGTTTGTGTGACTGAAAAATAAGCACACTACTCAGTGTCCCATTCCTGGAACTTTTATCGTGCTAACTGCTAAGGTGGGAGTGAGCTAGCTGTATAATAAATATGCACGCACATTAGCTTCACAAGCACCACAACTCAAAGTTTGCAATCAAGTAGCAGGAAACGGTGGCGGCGGCCGCAGCAGCAGCAACGCATGGCACCATTGCTGGTTTCCCTGTGCTTGTGGCCAGCTTCTTGCTCGCATTTGCATGCAAATCCTGCTTCCTGTCATTCTCAACTGCATCTTCTTCAGCTCCTCCTACACATTGGAGGACTAAACTTTTTTTTTTTTTTTTTTTTTTTTTTTGCATATTGTGTACGTAGACCCTTGGGCTTATGTCATTATGTTTGGCTCCACTCTCCACCTATCTTTTATCTCTGCAGGTTTTAAGGAGCTCAGTGGATAAAGTTGTTTAAACATTTTGACACAAAATGGCTCCAAACAGAGCAAGCCGTAACAAATAGAGCCAGAGTTCCATTAATTACAGACAAGAATACACGAGATCAAGATCATCTCCCTAATTTATTTAAAGTTTTTGTGAATGCAAAAATCAAATGCATGCAGTGACAAGCACATCGCATTCAAAATAGCTGTGTGTGGACGGGATTTTTTTTTTCCGCGATTGTGTGTGGATGGGATTGGGATGGGGAGATGTCGTGGACTTCACCTCTCTCACTTAACCGGACTTCATATTTTTTTGAGTCCGTAGCAACACGTGCCATT